>QLNU02013931.1:0-12492 GCA_006491805.2 Dysdera silvatica
TTCGAAGTCACACCTTTTTGGGGTAGGATGACAAAGCGAAAATTCCTCTTATTGTTCCCTGTAAAATTGGACGTTTTTGATCAAATAACGCTGTATAATTAGATGGGGTGTAAAGCACCCCGCCCGCGTCCTCGAGTTCCTCCAATCCACACGTCTACTCGCGGGTTAAGAATAGGGGATGATGCACCAAGCATTGTTGTAATCGTCTTGCAGGCGTTCATAAATACTTCCATACTTACGAACGAACAGCTTGGTTACTGGCAGCTGCTACAGAGACGTCATTTAAGCGTTTTGTGTCTGAGCTATTCGCGAATATTATTCTCTTTAGATTATGTCCACTATAAATATTTTATAGTGGACATATTCTCTTCAGTAGTACAGACAAACAGACTAGAGAGCAGTTATCGATAGGCACTCATATTTTTCTCCGTTGGGTATCGAACCAACACCCCCTACACTAGAAGCCTCCACACTAAATTATAATGGCCGACGCCCTGGTCCAACGCCCTACCTGAACATCCTTTTTCACGCGCATTGCATCATTGCACATTATCATTGCATTTCCATGTGCATAGTAAAGTTTACATCAGAATTTAAGCTGGCATAAAAAATACTGTCGAAAAAATTCTAAAGAAGATTAGTTATTTTCGTCGCTCGAAAAATCGTATCAATCAAGTTATTTACATCAGCAATGCTTTGAATTCCTGTAGGAAACATACTTTAAGTTCCAAAAAACAATAACAGTGAAACATAAATCAAAGTTTTATAAGTATGAAGACAACATTATAAGCATAAGTAAGGTATAACGTTGTCTTTACTTATAAATCTAATCTGCGTAATGCTACTTTAGATTATCTTACATAAATCAAAGTGATTAAAAAAAAGGCAAAGTTTGTTGCCTGGATATTAAACAACTGTTGTTTTTTGAGACGGACACAAATTTCTTTCTCGCATTTTAGATTAATTCGTCGCATTTTGGGAAAAAAGCGACCCTGGTTTACACTGAAATTGTATCTACAGAATCTATTACTGCCTTTAGAATATTTTTAGCCGTTAAACCCTCATTTCCCTCGAGAAAAAGCATTATTTTCAGAAATTTTGTTAAAAAAGACAAAAACAAAACAAACACTTGTACAATAAAATAAAACACTAATCTCACAAAGATAACTCTTATTTTATGTAAAGTACAACCATTTTTAGCACACATCAGGTTTAATAGTTAGAATATATAAAAAATATAAAGCCGCCTATTTTCACATGTGCCATATTGTTTTTTACATTTAAATAAATCTCAATTAAATCCATTGGTCAATAGAAAAATGTCTAGGTGCTGAATGTACCATAACACAGTATTGAAAAAGAAGTCACATAAAAATCTTATGTAAATATTCTAATGGATGCAAAAATTTTTATTTAAATATTGACTCACTATTATCCCACAGAGTATACATAATTGTGAACAACTAATAATCAATAATTAAAAAAAAAAGTTGATTTAAATCAACGAACCCTGCTATAAAGGGCGGGATACATTTAAACAAATTATGAATATATATGTATATATATTGTTAAAAAAGACAACACTTAAATGTAGAACAACAAAAACTACAACAGAACAGTCTCATAAAAAACACTAAAAAACATTAAAAAAAAAATCTTGAAGAAAAGTATGATATTAATATATTTAAGAAAAAAATTATTGCAAAGCATAAGAGACTTAAAATTCCAATTGCTGAATTTAGGTTTCCATATTTGTTTATTACAATTAAATTCCATAAATCTCATATGGGATTTAGATTTATTACATGCGGTTTCTACTGTATATAAGGGAAAAGCATCATAAAGAAAAATCATTTATTATTTTTAATAATCTAAGGGTGTTCAAATATTTGAATGAAAACCAAAATACTATAGAAAAAATTAACATTTATGATTTTGAAAATTTGTTTACAAGTATACCCTTAGATGACATTAGAGATATTAGGGATTATTTATTTGAAAGTTACAATAGCATTAGTGGAATTGCTAAAAACATGTGGAATCAAATATTTGAATTTTGCGTTTTTGATAATTTGCTTTTTAACGGTATAAAGTATTATTTACAAATTAAAAGCATTCCAATGGGATGTTGTTTTTCAAGTTCGTTGGCAAACATATTTTTATATTACTATGAAAAAGAAAAAACTTCCTTGAAATTAAAGGTTTAGATATACAGATGATCTTATTGTTTTTAATTGTTCAAAGTTTTTTGGATATATATATTAATTTCGAAGATATTTCTAATAATGTTACTACCTTACCTCTTATATTGTTGTTATTTGATAAGAGAAAGGGATTTGAATTTAAAGTTTCAACACTTTCGAAATTTTTGTCTAATATTAGTGTTGGAGTCCAGCGGAATATTATTATTACACACATTAATAGAATTGATAGAATTTGTTAAATAAAAATAGCAATTTTATAGGGCTGTTAAATTTTTAGAAAATATTCTTGGTCATAATCAGGTTCCAATTAATTTTATTCGTGGGGTTTTGAAGAGTTTCCACAGATTTAGATTTCGTTCTGGTAAGTTTTAAACAGGTTGCATAGTTTACTTTGAATTCAATTTATTATTTGGTTTGGCAACAGGTTTAGATTGGGGAAATTCTTGGGTATGGCAACACTTCTTTTCCTTCTGTTTTGGTGGGTGGTGCACACATTTTTTTTTTTCTTTTTATTAGGCCGATATTTATTAGGCATGAGCAGGCCCATGCTGAGAAGAAATTGGTTTTCCTATTCCCTTTTTTCATTCTATTCTTTAAATTATATACATATATATATGATTTTTTTTTATTTCTTTTAATGTTCTAATTTTTAGGGGCGTTGGGAGAATGCATGCCATTTTAGCAAATGCTGGCATTGCTAACAGAAACGCTCCTATTACCTCTGGTGCGGATTCTCTCCTGATAAAGCTCAGACCCTCCGTTAATTTTGAATATTTTTTCTTTTCTATGTTTTTCGGTATTTTTTGCGGGGTTGTTCTATTATAGTTTTTTGTTGTTCTATATTTAGGTGTTGTCGTTTTTTAAACAATATAAATATATATATATATTTTGCTTGTTATATACAAATGCTAATATGCATTGAGAATTTATTATTATTGTTTGGCAATTTACTATATTATACTAAATGGCCACATTTTATGGCAGACCTTAATAATATATTTGCTGAAATATTGCTTGGCCTACAGTATACGGTAAACACGATGTTTGGCAATACCTGTGGTAAAGCATTGTTATGGAAGCTCCTGGTGAAACTCTGTATTGTTTCGTTAGCATTGTGTAAATTTTGAAATCGTTTTTATCAGAATTATCACAATTTTTTGATAGAACCCAGCGTATGCATATATGACAATTAGCGTGTATTGTTATTATAGATTAAAATTAATTTAATCTAGATTAATGTTTTTCTTAAATGGTCGCCAAATTAATAAAAAAGGAATACACCATATTAGTGTAATTTTGTATCTGAAAGGACGATTAGTATTGGATTAATAGAAAAATGTTCAACACGTTTAGTCCAAATCATCGGAAAGAAAAAATAGTTTCATTTCATCAGCAGGAAAACTCTGGAAGAGAAGATTCGATTATAAAAAAAAAAAAAAAAAAGACAAAAATCCTTGCGACAAAATTCTACTTCACGAAGTTTATTTGTTGAAGAATTTCCCAACTTCACAAGTGCTTCATCGTTGCTCAGTGTGAGTTATGTCACTAGCAATATATTAGCAAAAGCAATTTTAGCAAGAGTTGTCCGGTGTTTGAAGAGTGGAAATACGAGACATACGAGTTGTTGCAGAATTGATTTGGAAAAGTTCTGAACGAAAAACCTTATTTCACACTGGTAACTATCACAATCAATTTCATCGAGCTTGTCAGGAAATAAAACCAGTCCTTTAAAAAAATTAGATGCAGACATAGGTATATGTGCAACATTGAATACGAATGCTCTATACTTTGTACCATGTGTATGCGATGCTTTAAATTAGTGGTGGCCAATTAAAATTGATCGAAAGCAACTAAACTATGAAGGTTACCATCACAAATCCAGAGATAAATTATTTTATAATCTTTTTATGGTTTAATATTAAAAATGCAGATGTTATCAACTGACTGTAATCCTTTGTAAATAAAGACAACGTTAGCGTAATTAAGATTGAAAAATATATATTTCAACGTACGTTTCTGACGGACTTGGCCGTCTTTCGTCAGGAATACAAAACGAATAAAGGAATATTAGAAAATTGGAGATTTTAATATTCCTTTATTTGTTTTGTATTCCTGACGAAAATCGGCAAGTCCGTTAGAAACGCAAGTTGAAATAAAATTGTCGATCTTACTTATGCTTATAACGTTGTCTTTACTTATAAATCTTATCGGCGTAGTGCTACGCCAGATTATCTTGCATGATTACAATCTTATTCGCATGTCAATGACTACACCTTTATTTATAATAATATAATTTATCTTCTAAAAAAAATGATGTCATTTAATGAATTTAATTGAATAAACTAATAGTATACGTGTACCATACCAAATATATTGGCTTTGGAGTCGTCATTCGGCCACCTCTGCTTTAAAGTGTACTCTTTAAGGCTGAATTATAGTATTTATATGATCTGGCTGTACAAATGAAAAACATGTTAATTTTGAATTCATTTGACTTTTAATTTCCGAATTCATTTGATTTTTAATTTCCGAATTCATTTGATTTTTAGTTTCGGAATTCATTTGATTTTTAATTTCAGAATTCATTTGATTTTTAATTTTTGAATCATTTTAGTTTTCGAATTTTTTATTTTGAATTTTTATAAATCTCATTTTACTTACATCTTATGTTGTGATACCTTCATCCAGGATGTTCGCGCTAAAAGCAAGACATTCTCTGAAAATATTATTGAAATAATGTGTATTTAAGAAACGCTATGTATGCTCAACTCCGCCACGCTTGTATAAACAGGAACATAAAGCTCTGAGGTTTGACTCTTTTAATAAACAACTTTCCATAAACAGTGTATAATAATAATAGTATGTATTAGCATTCTTTACCAAAACATTTCGCTAAAAACTATTTTTAGTTGCAATTATTTTTATAAGGAATTTCATACCAAATGTTTCCAACGCTTTTATATTTCAACATGGCTACACACATTGCAATATTTTACTAATGGTTGTTAACTTTATGTCTATACTATATAATTAATATAATATATATATAATGTAACATATGTAATTAATATAATAAAATTTTATATTTAATGCGCTTTCTTTACTCTGCTAAAAATGATTTTATTATGCAAATGTGGCGGCGGCGCGGTGGGGTCGCAGATCTTTGGTTAACAGCGTGTTAAAGAAGTATTTTAAGCCGCCGGCAAAATGGGGTAGCGGATTACTTAGCTGCTATAAAAGGTCACGGATTGAAAAATGTTGGGAACCGCTGTTTTACAGTGCTTTCTTCTTGCGGCATGACGCCTGAACGGATGCCTACCCGGCTGCTCTTCAATCTTCGCTTGACGCCGAAAACCACGACAGTTCTTCCGTTTACATAGCCAGTTGGAAGGAATCAGAATATGGATGGAGGTTTGAATTGAAGCAAAAAATCATTGCGTAAAGAGGCCGTAACACTTCACAATGTACCGGTTCTGGGCTTGTTTGTTACAATGAATATGCTGCATTTTTAATGTGTTTTTTCGATAAAAAAAATAACTTTGTTTTATGATATATGAGGAAAAATCATATTTTAACATACTTCGAGACTCATTACACGAGGTTACTTCGCCAGCCTACCACCTGCGAATTTAGCATTTGCTACTAAACTAACCACGTGGGGTTGAATTAGCTACTAAAATATCTGCTGCATTTGCTAGCAGTAGAAAATTGAAAGCCACTTCTACTGCTAGTAGCAAGCAATTACGCCGGTCGAAGATGGAATAGCTTCGTGTGACAGTGTACACTATACTAAATTAGCTAATTCAAACAGGTTGTGCCCTTTATTTCTCAGTGTTCACAGGCTTAGCTGGAAAAATATATGAGAAGAATGACACTGCGTAGTGACTTTGCTCTCTTATTGTGTGATTAAGTAGTAGCTTCTAATATATTATAAATGACATAACGCGACATTTCACTGGCCGACTAGAAGCTAGTGGAGTATCCGCGTGTGATTGAGCCCTTAAAAATAGCGTGCTCCTTGAATTTACTTAAGATTTACATTAGTTAGCAGCAGCGGGGAGTAATGAGGAGTGACATTAATCGGTAATCTGATGTAGTAATCGTGTGGGCGTCCTTCCCTTTGATCTCTCTTCAAGTGTGGAGTCTGCGGGGGTGTTCGTAAGGTCACTCGGTGGATGAGTTCACAGAGGTCATACGGCTTCCTTGACCGGACTTAACGGATGCGTCTTTAAAAAACTTGCCCTAAGGACCAAAGTTTGGACCTAGGACCGCGAAACTGAGCCCGTAATTACGCGTATCTTTCTTTATATCAGTGGTTTCCATCTATTTTTTCATAGGACCCCAATCAACCACACGAAGTATATTTAAGCAGCGAAGCAAAGCACGCCAGTTAACACAGGAAACAAATAGGACAATGAAAAACCCCAATATTGAGTAATTCACGTATACTTGTATTATGAATAAGCAAGATATACATTGATTGAATGTTACTTGCACTCATGTATACATCCACGGTTGCTTTTTAGGGGCAGAGGAACCCATCCTCCCCGATGTTGGTATTAGAGTTTCATGCCCCCAATTTCAAACAAAAATTTTTACAATGGGTAACTTCGTTCACAATTTAATTTTTTTTAAATCTCAGGAATGCGGTTATATTATTTGGCGTAGTGTATTTAGTGCGAAATAAAAAAAATGCACTTTGTCATTCATTTGATGTAACTATAGCATTTGTTGTATTGTATTATATAGTTCTCTTTTCTTCATGGCAGCATTTCCATTGAAGTGTTATTATTTCAACTTTCAAATGGAACGTTTTTAATAATATTACAGCTATATTATACAATAATTTCTGCCACCCACGTATAGATTATAGCTCAAACTAGAGCTTTTATCGTTTTTGGAGAAAAAGAGACGCTTTCCCCATCCTGGATTCGAACCAGGGTCCCTCCGTTTAGCCCGGAGTGTCTTGGACCGCTAGACGAATGAGGACAGGAAACAACGCTCTCTTTCTCCGTATGTAAAGATGTTAAGGTATTATTACCCTCCGCAGGGATAACACAATTGCCAAATATGGTCAACACAAGAAAGCCTCCGGGGCGAGATTTTTGTGAGTTTTCACGGGGGAATTTATTATACAATAATTTCTGCGTCTTTTCTTCTCCAAAATCGAATAAAGCTCTAGTTTGAGCTATAATCTATACGTGGGTGGCAGAAATTATTGTATAATAAATTCTCCCACGAAAACTCACAAAAATCCCGCCCCGGAGGCTTTTCTGTGCTGATCATATTTGGCAATTGTGCTATCCCTGCAGAGGGTAATAATACCTTACATTACAACTATAGCTTCTCTATTTTAATTTCACAAGCTTAAGGAACTTTTTGGCCCAGTAAGCTCATTATCAATGACATAAATTAAAGGGACTGTCTTAAGGCCGTAGCCAGGGTTTAATTTCATGGGGCAAAATTTTACAGCATGCAAGGCCGTAAAATAACCCCATTAAAAAAAATTTTTTTGGTGGGGGGCACCGGTCCATATGATCTCTCCTCTGGATAAAGGCATGGATTGTCTACACCAGTCGTCTTCAACCTTTTTCAGTCCATGGACCAATTTTGCTTATTTTCGTTGGCCCGCGGGCTGCACTATTATACCAGCAATATTAAGACTAAACAAAGGCAAAACAAGGGGCGCCCCTACACCCCCTAGATCAACCTTTATTGCCGTTTGTTCTGTAAGATTTCTACACTGGTCTTGCGCGCCCACCCGAAAATATTTTCTGTATCCGCTTCTGTGACTTATATATATTACAATGTAAAATACGTATGGAAGTAAATACATTTACGACATTTTTAGTTATTAATATATAAAGTGAAATCAAACCTTTTAGTGTGATTTTTGGCACTGCTTATTATTAACAAACCTGTCAATATCAGGTCTTATTTTTGATGCAACTCTGTCATTTATTTGGTGTAATTATACCTTTCGTTGGATTGTATTATTATATAGCTCTCTTTTCTGCATGGCAGCGTTTTCATTGACATGTTATTATTTTCAACTGTCAAACGGAATGTTTTTAATAACGTTACAACTATACTTTCTCTATTTTAATTTTGCAAGCTGAAGGAACTTTTTGGCCCATTAAGCTCATTATCAACGACATAAATTAAAGAGACTGTCTACATCATCACCATCAGCGTAATAAATACGAAATTTAGTGAGGTGCATTGCATGGGAAAATGAAACTGGAAATGTAATTAGAATGCTGATTTTATGGTAAAGTGAACGTCATCAAGCAGAAGCACATTTAAATTAAACACTGCTTTGTTGCCATACAAAGAGTTTTAACAAAACCTTGACCAGAATTTTTTTCGGGAGAAGCAAAAAATTTGCACGATCTCGCTAATGAGTAAGTATTGGTAGCAAAAATATTTCGGAAGGGGGTGGGGGACGGGTCCCTGGGACCACCTGCTGACTACGGCCCTGCTTAACAACAAGCTGTCTTCCGCTGGTATACTGTTCCCCCAATATTTATACAGCGTCGGCGCCCATGCCTACATCGCTGATATTAAAATATGGCGCAACATAACAAAATTGCGTCGCGACCCAATGAGAAGTTGCGACCCATAAAGTGTGTAAGAGAAATAGAAGAAAATGAAAGTCATATTTGTGACAGCAGCGTTTAATTAATATCATCTTCCAAAGGTATTACATAAGTATGTTTACGTTTTACTAGAATTTTTATTTTTGAAATTTGTTCACTTGCTTTAATTGTCATAAATTAGGTCGCTATGCAAATGTGCTTCAGATTTTTGGGTTGCAAACGAAACAGGTGTCTGTAAGTTTACCATGTTTGGCGCAGTATAGCCCAGATGCTCTTGCGCCATAGAAACCCAAACGAGCAAATTAATATGAAAGAGAGAGAGAGAAAGAAAATGGTTGCCAAATGTAACCCTATAAAATCAAGTGTTACTGGCGCAACCAAAGGTCGCATTATTTCTCAACACACCGTGGTTGCTAGGAGACGAAGTCTATGATTTTATTATCGGATTTGGCGACCTTACCACATATACTTTGGCGTGCCCTCCCACTCCTATTACTCAAAGTGATTTTTTTAATAAGATAACCCGTTGTTCCTGTTTGTTTATCGCCGTCGAATGCACAGCAGCGACTAATACAAGACCGAACGCGAAAAAAAAACCGATTCTTAAACCATTATAACGCTAAGTTACAGGACGAAGTCGCATAAGAGTCAATCAGATTTCTATTAATATAATTTTCCACTTTATGATCGAAAATTCGCATTTTGATTGAAATTCACATCCAGCATTTCCATAAAAAAATCGTTAAAACTTGCTTTTAATGTACGTTTACACAGCTTTAATGAAATTACGCATGTACAAATATGGATTTTATTAAATAAG
The DNA here is from genome assembly GCA_006491805.2 of Dysdera silvatica. Taxonomy (NCBI): domain Eukaryota; kingdom Metazoa; phylum Arthropoda; class Arachnida; order Araneae; family Dysderidae; genus Dysdera; species Dysdera silvatica. Next base: position 9,624 of record QLNU02013931.1, read on the forward strand.
TAAAAAAATTCTTTGGAAAAAATTATATAAATTGGTGCGTTAAAGAATCGGGAGAAATTTTATAACATTTATACCCCAGATAGTCATCCTCCCCATTATACCAAGGTTTTTATTTTAAATAAATTTGATTGTATAATTTCCATAACAATTTCCAGTGAGGAATATTTTGTATACAGTCAGATTTAGTTACAACGAATATCAAAGATCTGGCGGACATTTTTCAATATAACCATTCGGTGTAATATATAACGATAATAATATAACGGGTATACAAAAGTTGTACTTTCGTTCAACCGTGAATAGTTGATATGCATAATTTATAAATCGATATACTCAATGACCCACGTATTTTTTAAGATTTTAAAAGAAATTAATAATTAACAAATAAGCTAGTTTCAATTATTCTTGTCGCCTCTAGCAGTGGCGCAGCAATTTAAATACCATGGTTGGGAGGCTCAAGAAAGTTTAAAGATGGTCATATGATGCAGCCTTAGAAAAAATAATGTATTTTGATAGCCTATGGGGGAGTGTGACCCTGTAAACCCCCTTTCCTTACGCCACTGACCCGTAGACACAAGTTATATTGTCACCCTCTTCATACTTTACAAAAAACAATAATACGTTTGAATAAAACAAAAGCACAGGTATTGTACTTCTTATATGTGAAAGTGGTTTTGCACATAGTTATTCAAACTAATATACTTCAACTAATATTTTTAATTACGCGAGCAGCTGGGTCATTATAGTTGGCGAATAGGAAGATTTCCTGAACGACAGCTGCAAAAAAAACTAGTTGCCAATAGCGAACGGATATGTTGAGCCTTGACATTACAAATAATTTAGTTTTGGGTTCTCAGTGGCCGTTTTAACAAATGCCATGCCTAGGCATGTGCCTTGCATGCCTACTCAGAAACCCGTTACTGTCACACGTCTTTTTGCAAATTCTGCGGAGCCATAAGGCTCATTTTCATTTGAATGGTGCTGTAACAAATTGAAATTGCTGTATTTAATTTGACGAAAGCCTACACGTCCGCCAAAAAATTCCACTGTACTCAGCAAAAAGAATCGTAAGGTGTGACTTCACGGTATCATTCGTCCCTACTTCTTATTTTTGTAAAGGAAACTTTGCATCTATGGCAGGGGAAGGGTAATAATACTACTAGAGACGGGGATATGCTCCAAAAGCCAATTTTTTCCAATTTTTCAGAAGATAAAATGCCTAAAGACTTAAAAAAAAACTCGTTTATCGAGACAATGCGTCCAACTTAGGTGTGTTAAAATGCAGAATTTTACAAAAGATGGGAGATGATGCTACATTGGTAAGTTGCGTTCAACTGTCTGATGTATTATCCAGCGAGTGGAATTTTTAAAGCGTGGAGATAGAGGACACATATACAGGTTATGGACAAAATGATGGAAACACTGAGCTATCTGATGACGTTATCGATAGTTGCAACATGAAACCATACGTCGTCTAACTGCGGTATCACAAAGGTAGTTAATACGAAAAGTTTCTCCCAGCGTTCTTGTAAACTTGATCATGAAGGCGGACGAAGATTCTCTGTTGGTTACTGTACGTTAGAATGGAATTAAAAGGGGATATAAGTCATTTTGAAAAAGCTGCCATTGTTGAAGCGAGAGTGGCAGACGCATCTGGAACCAGAACATCTGAAATTGCAAATGGTACTCGAGGAACAGTTCTTAAGGTTATGCTAGCTTGGAGGTCGACAGGAGAAACATGATTAGCGGAAAACAGTAATGGGCAAAGGCGTTTACTGCGAGAGACAGAGAGAGAGAGAGAGGTAATTAAGCTGCAGTGCGCTGAACCAAGAAAATTACACTTCGAGATTGTGTCGAAGTCTCAATGTCGGTTGTGAGGAACTCATGTCAATCAAAAATATGAACCAGGGACTGAATAAACTTGAATTTCATGGTTGGTTAGTTTGCTTTACACAAGCCATACACACACATAACAAAATATACACATTTAGGGGCTTTTTTTTTCAACAAAAACAATTTTTTTTCGGTAGAAAATAAAAAGCCAAAAATATTAATGATATCTTTTATGATGCAGGTAAAATGCTTTAGAAAGAAATATTCGTGCTATTTTTAGCATTACTAAATGTGAATCTTAGTGGGCTTTTTTTTGCTTACAATTTATAAAACAAGCTCAAAACTCACGAAACGCTGGAATGTATGCGATAATGACAACGTTAAAAAAGGCAGATTAGATAATGGGAAAAAATGCACCACCGTGTTTCAGGTAGACGAGTTACCCTTCATCCAGGATTAATTAAAATGAACTACGAAAGTAAACACTGAAATGTTACCCTTGCACGCGCGATGTGTATATATATAATTATTATCTTATCTATACTTTTTCTTTATAGTACTATGTGGAGGAAGGAAATTAAAGAAAAGAAAAGAAAGGAAGGAAGGAAAAGGCTTAGATTACACGAATTCAATAATTTTTAAGTACTGCATGTCTTACTCTGTTGACGTTTTCTACTTTTGAATATTACATTTTTTTACAGATCTATACAAATGCACATTATTTTCGCTCACTTCCGATTTTATAAGACGAAACGGATGTGTGTATGTAGGATGGGCAACCATAAACTTTAGCATTGTACCTATGGGAAATATGCTTTTGATTTACGGTGGTGTGGCTTATAACTTGATAGGTCCTTGGATGGCCGTCGCCAGTCAGATAGTCGCCAGAGTTTTTGGAATGTCGCATTGGGTACAAAATAAAATATATCTATTCAGCTATACACAGAAGAAAAATTATTATTGAAGCATATATATTGTATGCTAAAAGGAAACAGGAGTATGAATTTTTTTATGGAGAAGCAATTTTCTGCTATCC
>QLNU02013933.1:0-22193 GCA_006491805.2 Dysdera silvatica
GATCAGGGACGGATTTAAGGTATGATGCGCCCTGGGCACAACGATTTTGGTGCCCCCTCCATTTGTGTAACTAGGGGGGGGGGATAACCATCTAGAAAATTTCTTCTAAGCATTGAGGTAAATGGAGGCCCCCACCCCCTAGAAAATAGGTAAGCCTCCCTAGACATAGAAGTGAATTACGCTCATGCCCCCCCTCCCGCCATATTAGCGGAAACAAATAAATTTCGGTCGTTCTGCCCCCTCAAATTCGACGAAAAATCGCAGACGATAGGGAAGGAGCGATATTTATGGTTAGCCTACCTTATGTGCATTATTATAAGATATAATAACGATATTTTTATAAATAAATTTAGTTTATTTCACGACGATTTTTTGGATATTGGGAGAAGAGGAGGAAGGGCAGGTGCAGAGCAAAATTCAAGGAGGGCGCAAAGCTTGAAAATTCACTTGTAAGTTTAGTTTTATTTTTTATTTGAAAATAATCATTTTTAATGTAAACTTATTATTCTCAGGGGGCGCACACCCCCTGCCTAGATCCGGCCTTGGGGGCAGGGGTTGTTTCACGCAATTTTTCAATTTCAGATTCAGAAAAGGGTGGAGGGCACCTTTCGGGGAGAGCTGATTGATTAGAATTCCTACAGTAACAATTTTCACTATATTAAAAAATCCGCAGCCTCTTACGCCCTGGGCAAGTGCCCAACTTGCCCATTTATAAATCCGGCACTGTCAGCGATAATGAATCATTTGAGTTGAAAAATATTGCTACATTATCAATTTTTGGTTAATATCTTTTGCATATCATTTATATACCAATATACGTGTACATAATCGCTCACGTTTTCCGTCACATTGATGATAGCTTAACAAAAAGTCAATGCAGCAACCGTTCTGTTATCAGTGGAAATCGAATTTGGATAGATGAAAATTCGATGGATCTTTTGGACAGGAGTCGATTTTTCATGCCTCTAAACGGTTTCCAAACAGGACGAGTGCTTTGGTTTTATCGATTTATCTTCACTCTCCCCTCACTACTTTTGAAAGCTATTTTAGGGTGCTACCCTCGCTGGAAAAACAATTACTATCTTGTGCTTAGTCGATGTTCAAAACAACTTTCCCAACAAGGGAATTTGGAGATAGCGAAAGTTCATGGGTAAATTGATGACCTATAATGACTATTCGGCGATACTTCCCCAACTTTGAAGGAAAAAACAACCTTCCCCACAGTAAAAACCTTTTCTCTTATTTGCGACTTTGTAACGTTCTAAAACTTCCACCCCTCAAGCCATTTGGGGAAACTAATTTCAGATGGGAAAGGGGTAGGGCTATTACATTTTCGAAGGGATTTTCTTTCCGGGATTCATAATTATGGCATCGGAAACACTCCGGTTGTTTTCCGTCTTTGAAAAATGGTTTGATAATGATGATGATAAACATGCGCAGGAATTCATAAATAACCAATAAACGTAATTATCTCTTTCGGTGAAATAAGCTAATTGGAAGTTTTTCTACATCGAGTTTATAAATTGAACCTTTGCAATGATTCATGTTTAATTTGAGTAGCATGGGATGTATTATTGTAAGAACTGCTTCCTGCATGTTTCAACTTCCCTAAAATCAGCTACTTTAGTGCAGAATGTCTAATGTGGTAAAGAGCTTGTTGTCGTGATTGTCTACCTTCAAACACGCAAGAAAACGTCTTCAAGGCAGTTATCTGCAGTACTGAAAAGGCAATTAGAAGATCAGGATGTTTATTTAATATTTTTAAATGCTTGGTGACTTGGAAATTTTGATAATTTTTAGAGGTAGCTTGGATAAGAAATTTCATTGTAATGTTTAGAATATTCTGCTTTGTTTTTAAAAGCTGAATCCGTGGCTGTCGTAAACGTGTTTTGGGGCAGTAATTTAGATACAACATCCTTCTACGCTTTATGTAATGGCATTCAACTTAATAAACAAGGAACAATACTCGACTAACAATTATAAATTTTTAAAAGTTGACCTTCTGCTGATGATTCGGGTAAGTAGATATAACTGTGTCAATGAATATAATATGGTGTATTGGTGCTAGTGGGGAGTGAGGGGGAAATGATTTTACCTGTGCTGAAGGAAAATCGAAACGAGTTTTGAAACTAGTGGATGCCGCCTAGCTGGCGTCTGGTAATTTTGCAGCATCTGCTATCATCAGAGTTAACTTACTACATGCCGACCAGAGTGCAGTTTGGCAAGAAAGCTTCAGTTTTTTTTTTTTCCCAACCATTTCTTTGTTTCCTAACAGTAGTGCCTAGATTCCTGTCTCGTGATTGCTTCAGAAAGTTCTAATTTCAACAGGAAACGCTGTAACCAAAGCTTTCTGGGGTAACTTGGCGGTTTGCCGAGAGTGTCAAACTTCAGTAGGGTTGCAACGACGTTAGAAAAAGTAAAAATTATATCTTTACAAAGGAATCTTCATTTATAGTAAAATAATGCACTTAAATAAATGTACAGCGCCATTTTTTTTTATATAGAAATACGTTAAAAATATAAAAATAAGCAAATATGTGTTCAAAATATTAATTTGAAAATTTTTAATGAAGTTCAAATAAGTATAATTTATTTTATTGGAACATTCAATTTAATATCTATCTATCTATCTATCTATCTATCTATCTATCTATCTATCTATCTATCTATCTATCATCTGTCATCTCTGTCTGTCTGTCTGTCTTTGTGCAGGTAGGTGTTAAGAAGGTAGGTGTAAAGAGCGACACTATATTCTCCGTGAGGACGGACGGGAATCCGATTCCGGAGGGGCCATAAGAGCTTTAAAACTAACTCAATATAGCAATACCAGCTTACGCGTGCGATTTGGCTGGCGACCAAATAATATCACAGCCATGTTATGTCGATGTTCGTCTAATGTTAAAGAAAACCCCATTTATTAGCTTCAGTCATAGTCGTAACTACAATGGGGGGAGGGTATTTAGTGGTGGTTTAGCCTTAGACAAAATTTAGCCACTTGGAAAACATGAAAATTACAAATGGGTGCTATATGTGGTGTATTGGGGTGGTGGCTGTGCCCGTCCTACTTCTCGAGGCTGGATACGCTACTGAGCTCAATGACGGCATGTTACAAATCTACCATTAATCCCGCGGATTTAAATAATTCCCGCGTGTTTTTTGTTTTTTTAAAAGTAGTAGTAGTAGTAGTAGTTGTTTTATTTTTAAATATAGAAACCTGCATATTATTTTGTCCATAAAATTGCAGTATATGTTTTTTCTTTTATTTGTTCCTTCCTCTATAGATTAAAACAAAAGTTTACACACTTTATTTCAATCACACTCAATCAACCACATTCTACGTGATTATTAGGGTTACCTGTTGTTACTAATAAATGACATCGGAAATTTTTGGACCTCTAAAACTAGCATTTACACGTTTGATGACATTGAAACGCTGGACGTGAGTGCACTGGCGTGCACCCAGGATTATTTAATGCCCCCATTCTGTGAAATTTGTATATTTAATACTCGAGGAATATGTGAGGTTGTAGCTCTGTAACCCCATTGGGCTTATAGCCCTCCCTTATGAACTTTCTGCGTACGCCTATGGTTGGGAACTTTCAAAACTGTAGCATACTCCCAATTTGAGGAGCATTGATTTACTATAGACCCAGGTCTGGATTATCGCACAGACAAACGAGGCAAAATTCGCGTTTTTTGAGTGGCCCGGCGCGGTAAAGACTTAAGGCTACTTCAAAATCGTTATTAATCGGACCTTTTCGTCAGGGCAGTATTTTTATCACGGCGCGAATTTCCGCGACGTTTTTCGCGAATTTTAGAATTTTTTGTATGTAAGTTGTATGATATATTGCCGTAATGACTTTATTTTCAAGTTTAAAACCCAAGATTTCAGCGATCAATCGGATCTAACGATCATTTTCGTTGGTCCAAGTTCCTCGTTATAGACGGGTCTTGCTGTAGTTACACAGGCAATTTATACAAGCATCAACGTAGGAGTTCTCAAAGATTATTGGGGTGGAGGCCAATGTTGGTTATACGTTGAGTATGTATAAATCGCAATTTCAAATTGTGGAATCAGTTACTCATTATCTCTACGCCTATGACTATAAAGAGGCCTTGAAAAAAAGTATCTAGGTCCATACGAAGCCTTGATCCGGCCCTGTAGAGACCTGCACAATATACGGCCCGTGGCGACTTTTTGAAATAGTATTGTAAAAATCGAGAATGGCATTCTGTCCACAATGGATTTTCGAATAGTGCCACGTTGTCGGAAATCTCCATGAACGAGGGCGTGGTTCATGGAATTTTATGAATCAGATGACCGAAGAATGTAACAGGATTGTCTTGTCGAATAGAGATGCAATATTCTTTTTCATTAAATTTGCAAAGAAATTGGGAAAAGTACGAATGATTTTTCACTATTTCCCCTTTTTTAAACTAATCAAAAGATCATTAGAATTAGTTATAAAATTTGTTAATAAAGTATAACTTCCATCTATATAAATACACTTTTTAGAGAATCACACACACACGTAGAGTTGTTTCTTTTTATATGATATTATTCCCCCTATTTCCTACTCATGCAAACCACATTTATTTCAGTGTTATCAGATCGAAATACAGTAGAGTCTCCATATAACGAACTTCCATTTAACGAAATTTTCAACGGAATCTTGACTTTGAATGACATCAACATGTAAATTTATTTCCATATTAAGAGAAACAATTTCTATATAACGAATTTTTTTTTATAAAGGATTTGATTTTATTTTTAAATTACCTTTTACAATTTTTTAGCGGGCCTGTTAGATAGAAGGGGTAGTTGAGGATTTTAATCAAGGACGGACGGAGTTGAGGTAGCCTTCTGTACTGTGGATATATGGCCTGTTGTGATAAACGATTTTATTGTTCTAAACTGGGAACTTCAGTTAGAAGCAGTGGGGTTTTACTAAAATGTGTTATCACTGTGCAGGCATGGCTAAGCCACGAAATTTGATTCTCGCATCCACGTGTTGCGTTGTTTGAAAATGGGGTTGACCTCAATGGAGTGGGGGGCATGTGCGGAACATCTGGAATAAGTTGAAAATACATCGAAGAAAATGAATCAGAATCTGATATGGGCTTGGCAGAATTACTAAATGCAAAATGGCAAAAGCTGAAAAACAATGGGTGTGTCGAAGAACACACAGAGCTCTCTGAGTTTTTGAACGTTGATGAAGATATTGTGACCGCCGAATATCCTACGGAGCATAAAAACCTTACAAAGTGTTAAAAAATGTAATGAAGAATTTACAGTAAGAGATGATGAAGATAAAAAGACTATTGAAAAACCTTCACATGGTAAAGTGATTAAAAGCATTCGAAACAATCCGACGGGGATTACAGTTTGGAGAAAATGTTACAGATGACGTGTTCCGATATTTACAAAAGTGTGAGAATTTCTATGAACGAAATGTTTTTTATAAGAAACTTGCAAAAGCAAAATTAGTGATTACTTCTCTGTTTCGAATACGTATTATGAGGATCATACAGATGCAAGGTAAGCCTCGGTCTTTTCTTTTTGTTATTAATATTTAGGTATTTGTATATGAAAAATATTTAAACTTGTTGAAAAAAAAAGTGTCTACTAAAATTAGTTTTTACTGTCTAAATTCAACCTTTTTCATTTTATCGAAATTAAGTTTTACAATATATGTTAATTTCTATTTAACGAATTTTCCTTATAACGAAGTTTTTCAGAGGAACGATGGCACTTTGTTAAATAGAGACTCGACTGCATACATATATATGTATATATATATAAAGGTATATATGCTATAGCAAAGGGATGCCAGAAAGGGACTCTGGGATGTAAAGAGCAGCTTACCATCGACTCAGTTATCCTGGAACAAGCAAGAAAACAAAAGCGAAAACTCAACACCGCATACATAGACTACAAGAAGGCTTTCGACTCTGTTCCGCACTCGTGGCTCCTTGAAATACTCAGCATATACAAAGTGCATCCCTCAATCATCCGATTCCTACAGAGCAGCATGAAACAATGGAGAACCAGGTTACAGCTAAACACGCCAGACAGTAAAATAGAAACGGCCGAGATCCCCATCCGCCGCGGAATCTTTCAAGGAGACGCACTAAGCCCCCAGTGGTTCTGCTTGGCGTTAAACCCCTTGTCAAGGATGCTGAACACAAGTAAATACGGATACATGCTGAAGAAAGACAAGAGAAACCTACATAAAGTCTCCCACCTCATGTACGTAGATGACATCAAGCTATACGCGCCAACAATCACCCAACTCCGACAACTCATCAGTATAACAGAGACATTCTCCAAGGACATAGGAATGGAATTCGGCCTCGATAAGTGCAAAATACAGAAGAATAGCAAAGAAGATTTACCAGGCATCGAACTCGAAGACGGGAGACTACTGAAGACCTTGGACGAGGGCGAAACCTACAAATACCTAGGGATAATGCAAAAACGGCAGCAGGAGCACAAGAAAGTCAAGGTCCAGCTCACGCAAGCATTCCAAGAAAGACTTAGAAGCATTGTGAAGACGAAACTGAGCGGGAAGAACACCACGCAAGCAATTAACGCATATGCGGTACCAGTGCTCACCTACTCCTTCGGGATCATCAAATGGTCCAACACTGAACTAGAACAACTCCAGCGGAAAATGAGAACCATCCAGAGAAGAGCCGGACAACTACACCCTGCAACGGCAATTGAACGGCAAACACTACCCCGGGAAGAAGGAGGACGCGGACAAGCGGACCTCAAAGACTTACATGACAAGCAGATCCAGAGCATGAGGCAATACTTCCAGTTGAAGAGTCCCCGATCGCCACTCATCCAAGCCATAATACAAGCAGATGCAAATTACACGCCACTAAACCTGTGTAGTACCGAAGAGCGTGTCCTGGAAACAGCCAATGAACAGAAACTAAGGGCCCTGCGGTGGCGCAGTGTGGTAACGCGTTCTCCTATTGCGCGGCTAATCCGGGTTCGACTCCCAGCAGTGCAAAAAGAACGCTTACTCAGAGATCTCATAAAGATCGCACTGCTCACTGTAGTCCGGGGTTTGGTTCCCTAGGCCTTAAGAGGTTCGGATTCCTCGGAAAACAGTAGGTCCCGGCGCAGCATGACCACTGTAGTCTTTGAGCCGTAAAACCAAAAAACAAACAAACAAAATTCGTTCCCTTGGGTATGTCCTAAATAGGTCCACGGAATTAAGAACACTGCCACATGTGATTAGGAAATGAAGTTGATAATTTTATATGCTATTTGGAAAAACTTCGCGAGCTGTCGTGTGCAAAACGGGTTCGATTGCTTGGACTGAATAGGTGGTTTTTTTATGCACCTGTGTTCCTTTAAATGCAAGGCTTCTTTGTCGCAAGGGCGGGCATGGGAAGTAGTGCTTGCGTTCAGTATTGTCAACTTGGCTTTTTTCAACTCAGAGTGAGTTTTTTTAAACCCATGTATTGTCAAAAGGGCTTTTTTCGAAGGCAGTCTAGCCTTTTTCTTGTGCGAAGCTTATGAGTTGGTAACACTGATTGCGTGACGATTTGTTCATTTATATTTTGAAGGTAGCGAAACGTAAACTGTGGGACTCGGAGACAATGAGTGATGCTGTGAAAGCTGTGAGAGAGAAACGATGGGGTACAATACAGCAGCGAAAGTCTTTAAAGTACCGCGAGCGATACTGAAAGACTACGTGAAATCAGAACTGCCCTCTGAAGATGTTGTTTCCAGAGGAAGATAAAAAGGCGGACAGTTTTGACTCCAGAGCTCGAAAACGTGTTTGCTTGTGGAAAAAAGCTTTTACGGATTGACTGATCGGGACCTGCAGCGAATGTCTTTTCAGTTGACCACACGGAAGAGTTTTACGCATCCTTTCAACTCAGCAACAAAGGCAGCCGCGTCTATCTTTGTTGAATGGTGCCGGTGATTTGTTGAATGCGGCCGGTTAGCCGGCCGCAAATGGTTAAGGTCATTTCTGAAGAGACATCCGAATCTATAGTTGCGGAAGCCGGAAAATTTTTTTGATGGCACGTATCCAGAGATTCACGAAACAAAATGTTCCCTGAAAAAATCTTCCAAAAGGCAAAATCCCTGCAAAAAGACGGAAGGAGAGTCTGAAGAAGAAACGATTACTAGCGAAAGTGATGAGGAGGTAGGCCTAGGTTACGTTTCCACGGACGATGCAGATAGCGACGCGGATTTGGACGTTGACTGTTTATTGTGCGAGGAACCTTTCTCTCGATACCATACGGGAGGAAAATGAATTAGGTGCATGCAATGTTGCAACTGGTGCCACAAGAAGTGCACCACTGCACCAGTGGTAAAGAAATTTCTTTGTGATTTCTGTATGTAGACAAGGCTGTGGACTGTCTGCATTTATTTTTTATTTTCATTAATTTTATGTTATTCTCCAAAGATGTGGAAAAAAGAATTGTTTATTTCCTATCGTCTTGTTTTTTTTTCAAATATACATCTAAAATGTCTATTTTCATTAATTAACCCTTTATCTACTAAGCCCCAAAATTTTACTAAATTTTCTTATACTCTTGGTTACCGGTGTATTGACAGGAAGCCAGTTTTCGAAATGGACCCATCCAAGCTCCCTTCTCTGCACATCCGTTGCATTTGTGGTTCCTTTCAATCTCCCTTGGTGGCAAGAGACTAGGATTTTTACTATTGAACTCCTTTGTGGTCATTGCTCTTTTGTCTATCCCTGTGGGTAAATGTGTCCTCAAGGATATATGCCTTATTTTAATCTTAGCTTTTAAAACAAACCGAAAATAAAATTCTCTAAATCCAACAAATTGATCACACTTATTTAAAGGTCGTTATATTAATACCGTCGTCATGAATATAAATATAGCTGATATAATTTTTTGTATTAAAACATTTCATAATTGTAAATGGCGTGTTCAATTTTTCGTTGAGAAAATTATTTGATTAAAAAGTTTATTTTCTATTTATTTCTCAATTGACAATAGGGTAATAGGGTAGAAGCATCAAATAGTACAAGGGAAAATCTTAGGCCCTGCAAAAAAATAATTCCGGGAGGAGCCCTATTCCAAAAGCCAACTCACATTTATATATTTACACATATATCACTATATTTGTTATTAACAGACTAATGCTCAAAATGGCAACTATTCTTCGTAACTGCATGTGCGATCATTACATTTGCATACACATGCATATTCATAAGTTAAAACATATATTCTTATTACAAAAGAAGTAAACGAATATAAACCTTTATTAAAATATATGTTATATGTATGCTCGAACGTAGTTTGGGGAAGTGGGAGCGGGTGTTGCTGAACCATACACAGAATGCCTGTTAATAAAATAGGTATTAAAATATTTATACAATTTCATCATTCCTTTCATTAGAAATTTACTTGCGTGAAATTTTATAAAAATGTGTCATTTTGAGTAATAAATTATGTTTATGGCGCGAGGCTGAAATTTTTCGCATCATTTATTGTAATTCATCATATCTTTTGTAACTCTTTGTCTTCCCCTTTTCATTTATAGTTTTGAGTACTAAAGAACAGATTAAACGTGTTGATTGCCAAATGGTTATTACTATTTTGATTTGCTTGAATTTCTTAATTCACAAATTTGTTAACATAAATAATGTTCATATAAAATTTTCCGACTCGTGTAATCGAAGCTCGGGCCCGTTGAAAACAGCCCCTCCGCCACCACTCTCTATTGCCTTGCTAATTTCTAGGGCTGTCTGCTAGCTATATATATAAATCAATATAATATCTTAGTCATCCCCTTCATCCCTACGCAATCTCCACAGCCAGTTATTATTTATGCTGCATCATAGCAGATGCTTTCGTAGGCCTAACTTTTAATTGAGTAAAATCAATATCATGCGCGGCAGCCTATATATTTATCTACCTTATAATTGAGTCCATTTATACATAGTTTCCTAATACACGCCCGAAGAAGGGGGGGGTTAGTGAGACGCTTGCCCTCTTCTATACTATGAATTTCTTAGGTTATATTATAATATGTGTATGTGTGTGCAGACCCTGATTATTTCACTGACCAGCAGGGCCCTCTTCTCTTGGGGCCCCAAAATTTTATATTTATATGATATGACATGATGAAATTTTGCCGCACATGCTGAAGGGGTGGGGCTCCAAACACTTTCCAAGCAAGATTGCGCCTTGGTCCCCAACTTGTAATAATCGAACCGTGTGTATACACGTTTTGCTCCCTCCTAGAAAAATTTTTGCTGACATTCATCACCCCCTGTCTAAACAATAATACAAACTAATTTATTCCCCCTCTCGCTCACACAGATGTATAAATTAAACACTTATTACTTCTACAAAGCCAACCGCAGAAACTAGTTTTTAATTAGACTAAAACAACGTGATATTCCCACAGATTATATATACTTACTCCCCACCCTCCTTCCCTTTCTGTAATCCATATTCATAGGAAATTATTTACAGAAATGTTTTCTACAAATCGCAACTTTTAAATCCTAATTGTAGTATGTGTTTCTTCTCACACAGAATATGATATATGAGATAATCGTCTTCCCGTTCTAGGGTGGGGGGAAGGGTTGCTGTAAATTTCACTTTCTCCAAATTGCGCCAAAACATGCTTTGACCCTATTGGATATCAAAGCGATGACGTAATAAACACATTTTTCCCCTAAATAAAGACGAAATGTGATATTATTGGGTGCATATTATATATAAAATTCTAGATTAATTATATAAGCATGTTGTTTGCATTTGACGATGAATTTAACACAAAAATGCAATACGAACTATTTTGTAAGGGCAGAAGGTTACAAGGCATAGCCTTCCCTCCACTGTCAGGTTAAGTTGAACAGGAGTATAGAACCAACACAGACCAAAGTGATTTTCAATCTTATATAGATACAACCATCAGGGGTGGAAGACCACGCCAGCGCATGTCATGGACAATAGATATGAACACCTACATCATGCGCACCTACTATACGATTACGAAGCTAGAAACAGACATGACAAATTACAGACCCACACTTCACGCCAAATTCGCACAACAGTACCCACACCTAGACATCAGTATAGAAAGGATAACAACCCAACGCAGGAACATAATAACCAGAAATCTCTTAGCAGAGCCCATACTACAAAGGTTAAGAGATGAAGTCGCCAATGACCTAGCAAACACTCCATCCAGTGTGGCCAATCCAGAAGCACCAACTAGCGTAAGAGAGCTGCCCCAAGCGAGAAAGGGAGATGACGAGAGGAGGGACGTGGAGAAAATGGAAGAAGGTTTCCAATGTGCCCTGGCGGAATATGAAGGCTCGGATGTGGCGACAGGACCAAGAATCCCACGTTAACCGGCATCCTGCAAACTCTGCAAAGCAACCAAGATCCTTAAGGAGCATACCCTGCTAGTACACCTACAGAACCAAAACTCCCTGCCGGAAATACAAGGTGCCGTATACTGTGCAACTGTAGCGGCATCACGCGTCAATGGGTATGAAGTACGCAACGAAGACCGAAATAACAGAGGAAGCAAAACCCAACCACCATGGCAAGTGAGACTGGAGAAAAGAATAGAAGAGCTCCGCAGCAGCATAGGGCGAATAACCCAGTACATGCAGGGAAATAGGAGTAAGAAATTAGTGAGGAAAGTGAAGATGGCCCTTAAGAGAAATAGGACCCATACAAGGCACGAAGAGCCCAATAAACACATCAGCGAATATCTAGATACCCTCAAACAAAAACTGGGTGTATACGCCAGAAGACTCCGAAGATACAAAGACTGTACCAACAGAAAACAACAGAACATGCAATTCCAAGCAAACCAGAAGGCCTTCTGCAGGAAGCTCCAAGAGACATCAGCGAGCCAAGACAAGTACGAAACCCCAAAGCCAGCAGAAATAGAGACCTTCTGGAAGACACTATGGTCCAATGAAATACAGCACAAAAGCGCCCCCTGGATTCAGCAAGAAATGGAGGCTACGAGCGGAATAGAGGAGATGGAGTATACGGGCATCACGATAGAGGAACTCCAGCAGGTAATCCAACGTACGCACAACTGGAAAGCCCCGGGTATTGACGGCATACACAACTTCTGGTACAAGAAATTTACCAGCGCCCATGGAGTAACCAGAGAACTTACGACGATAATTTAAGCCCCCCAAGAAATTTATGAATTCCTCTGCAAGGGAATAACTTACCTCCTACCGAAGGACCAGGATACCAGTGACCCAGCGAAATACCGACCCATTACGTGCCTTAACACCCTGTATAAGATACTCACGGGGTGCATCTCTGAAAAAATAAGCCGGCACAGCGAAAGCAACAACCTAATGACCGAAGAACACAAGGGATACCAGAAAGGGACTCTGGGATGTAAAGAGCAGCTAATCATCGACTCAATTATCTGGAACAAGCAAGAAAACAGAAGCGAAAGTTCAACACCGCATACATAGACTAAAAGAAGGTTTTCGACTCTGTTCCATACTCGTGGCTCCTTGAAATGTTCAGCATATACAAAGTGCACCCATCCATCATCCGATTCTTAAGAAGCAGCATGAAACAATGGAGAATCCAGGTACAACTAAACAGGCAAGACAGTAAAATAGAATCGGCCGAGATCCCCATCCGGCGAGGAATCTTCCAAGGAGGCGAAATAGATGTCATCAGTAAAATACGTATTATTCTGCATAATAGAGCTTGTATAAGGTGCAATTTATGCAAGGTATTTTACAGATTTTCGTTAATATTGGTATTTAATAATTATTTATTAGAAATAAATGCAAAACAATTTTTATGGTGCAGCTCGATAAAATCATTAACACGATAACACTGCTGATAGCTATTTCGATAGCGTTAACCAGCTACCGTCTTCAGAGCGAATGAAGCCGCCATTTCGCTCTGACGACGGTAGCTGGTTAACGCTATCGAAATAGCTATCAGCAGTATTATCGTGTTAATGATTTTAAAGAACTGCACCATAAAAATTGTGTTGCTTTTATTCCTATTGATTAGTGCAGTGTGTCGCTATTAAACTAAATTATTTATTATCAAAATTTATTATTGCTTACTTATTAATTAATGATAAGCTAATCACTGTTTAATTTGCTTATTTTTTGGTAAATTTCGTACTATTTGTGGGTGGCCTAAGTCTCGATAATTTTGAAAATTCTACGCCTATGTAAGTAACACATAAAAATTTAAGTTGATATTACCTAATGTTATTATCATTACTTTTAACTATCAATTTTACTTACTCTCTTCTTCATTTTGTCAGATAGAAAAAGTTTCAGTATATTCCATACAGAACGAAGTATAATTGATTCATTTAGCATGTGAATCGCCGTTATTCTCACTGGAAATACGTTCTGTGGGAAGAAAAAATGGTAGAGAAGTCTTATTAACTTGTTCAAACAAATGAGCTTTAATTGCATGTACAGTAATGGCCAAAATGGATAACTCATATGGTTTTTCTTCCATACATGGTGCCAATTTGGTATGTTGGCTGCCTGCCAACGCGGCAGGTGGCCAATATTAACATGTATAAGTTAACGGAAATGATTTTTGTATATCTTCACTTACCGTTGTTCCTGCAGAAAGCAGCTTCATATATTTTGGCGAGAAATATTTGCAATGCTTTAAGCTCAAATCACTGACATCAACAATAACCTGAATACCACAAATTTGTGTTGCTTTGTGAAAATCGATGGAGGCAATAGCAATGTTTGCAGCGACACGCAGAAATGTATCCATCCCGCCGTCATCTGGATTCCAATATTCTGCAAAATAAATAGCATTTTTGTTTCAATTTTCAGTGGCGGCTGGTGTTCAAAGTGCAGTGTTGAACAACAACTAGTTTTATTATACAACTCCAATTCAAAATATAAGATTAATGAAAAATAAAGCACATAGAGGTTTGATATTTGCATTCGTTTCAGCAGAGATGATTGCTTGAGAATTTTAAAGTATGCTATCCCATTCTACACATTTTATAGATGACCATAACATAAAAAAATTAGTATGATATTGCAAAGTTTTTTTACAGTGAATTTCTTTTAAAAATTCAAAAAATTAGAATAGTTTTCACAGCGGTTCAAAAAATTAGAATAACATGCAAAAAAAAAAAAAGTATGATTCATTTAAACAGAAAACTTACATACAAAAGGTTAAACACTATTAAAATAGCAATGAAAAAGGGTGATCTTTTTTATTGCTATTTTACCAGGGTGATCTTTTTCATTTCTATTTTACCAGGGAGATCTTTTTCATTGCTATTTTACTAGGGTGATCTTTTTCATTGCTATTTTACCAGTGTTTAACCTTTTTATGTAAATTTCCTCCCTGGTACCCTGTATTTTATTTCTATTAAACGAAAAACATTGTGAATAGTTAATATTTAATGGTATCTCCCGTGGCCTTAGTAACATCAGGTAGAAGACCTGGCATACCATTTTTTTGCAGTCATCTTTGCCAATAGTTTCCCAAATGGATTTCACACTTTTCATGCGTTCATTTTTGTCCTTTGTAGCTAAATCCTTCATGCTTAATTTAAACCCCACATATTTTCAATGGGGTTTAAATAGGGCGAATTGGTCTACCAAAGAAGTACTTTGGTTTTATTGTTATTAAGCCAAGCAGTGGTGGCCTTTAACGTGTGGCAAGATGCAGAGTCTCGTTGGAAGATAAAGTCATCCTCAAATAGATACTTCGATGATAGAATCATGCAATGCTCGAGTATCTCCTTGTATACTTCGGAATTATACCCTTCCTGTCAAAACCCACGACTTTCATAAGACCTCAGTATGCGTACACCCACAAATCAAGGTAGAGGTGTTAAACTTCACTGAGCGCTTCAAGTAATCTGTAGTAAAAGTTTCTTGCTTAAAACGTCAAACACGAATACCCGGATTAAGCGTGGGAAGCGCAAAACATCGATTCATCGCTAAAAAGTACGTTATTCCAGCCCTAAATACCCTATTGCAGTCTGTCTTTGCACCACCGCACTCTGGCCCTTTTTTGCTTCCAAGTAAGTAGCTTCTTTGTCTTGGGCACACGTGATCGAAAATCAAGTTTATGGAGTTATCGCAGTGTGGTAGATGTGTTGAGGTATCCATTCCTTGTTTCCACCACTTTCTACTTATGAATCCCGGGCTTCTGAAGCGATTTTTAGCATTATACGTTTCAGCATTCTGTCTTGTCTTAGAGCGGTTATTCGTTTACGACCACCATTTGCATGATTATTTTTAAAATTTTGATTTCTAGAATAATTTTTTAAAATTTTATTCACAGTTTCTTGAGAGCAATTCACTTTTTCGGCGATCACCTGTTGCATAAGTCCCTCACTGCGTAGAGTCACAAGCCCAGTCTTACAAGGGAACCACCCCGAGTGGAAGTCGTAACTGAGAATTGAGACATATTGCAATTTATAGATTTTAGACTCCTAATTACGAATCCGAAGTCCTTTTTCTGTGAAATCCACAGATTAATTTTTAATTAACGACTAAAGTTTTCAAAATTGGCGCAAATTAATTTTAACTATTTGGCTAATTCCTTCTAAGAATTGGGTGCAATTATGACGGTAATCGAGGTATTGACGAGAATTTGAGTTAAGTTGGCATGCTTTTAACTTGGTTAGAATGCATACTTTAATATATAACCAACTTCAATCTGAACAATATCCTTCGATGTTACAATTATTATTACTTCGATATTACAATTATTCCTGGTATAAGTTCAATTATTCAGATAACGATCCTGAAACTTTAAATGATCTAGAAACCCTTTCCTTCGCAGTTGATAATATTCATTGTAATATTTCATTATATACGAATCACTCGTTTTTAAAATGCACTTACTGTAACCAAATATTATGTTTTGAATATTTTTTGGTTCAATACCATTTTCAAAGTAGTCTTATTTGTTTTTTTAACTAATTCTGCTAGAGACAAACCCATATTTCAATTTTTACTTTCCATTTTCACATTGTATGCACATTATACAATTTCTAAAATTTTGTGGTATTATTTTTTATCAATGGAGAAAGTGCACCCGAAGTTTAATTTATCTGAAATGATAATTCTGCTTGTTTTCACAAAAAGCATGTATATTGTTTGAAAACCTTTTTCCTACCAAAAACAAAACAGTTTTGAAACTACCATAAAAACATCGCCAATTCCTACAAATATTTCGCCAAACAGCTCATATTTGCGCCAATTTTGAAAACTTTATTTGTTATCCATTTTATATAAATCGAACACTACGCAGATTAAATCAAACAACAATGTCAATCAATCAACGTTTATTGGCGTAGTGATACCAACGCCGATGGTATGGCGTGATTAGATGGTGAAACGTTCGAAAGAAAATAAATATTTCTTTCACTACGCCAATACTACGCCAATAAACGTTGATTGATTGACATTGTTGTTTGATTTAATCTGCGTAGTGTTCGATTTATATAAAATAAATACATATGCTGCAACGGGCATTTCGATCAATTTAATACCAGTCTCTTTGCAATTTGGTTTAAATAGTAGTCTATGTACTACACCATTCTGCGAAATAACTGGCAACAATATATATACGTTCGTAAAGAGATTATATATTGTCCTTCGTAGCTCAGTGGGTAGAGCCTCCGCCCGGCAAGTGGAAGGTCGTGGGTTCAGGTCCCACCGAAGGCAGAAATATTTATTTTCTTTCGAACGTTTCACCATCTAATCACGCCATACCATCGGCGCTGGTATCACTACGCCAATAAACGTTGATTGATTGACATTGTTGTTTGAACTTTATTTGTTAATTAAAAATTAATATATGGATTTCACAGAAAAGGGACTTCGGATTCGTAATTTGGGGTCTAAAACCTATAAATTGCAATATGTCTCAATTCTCAGTTAGGACTCCCACTCGGTGTTGTTCCCTTGTTAGTAGCGTTCGTTATGTCTTTCGTGGGGCCCATTTTAAACTTCCAATTAATTAAAGCTGATTTTCAAACAAGCCTTTATACGCATACTAGCTTTACAGTGGTGCTATTGATGCAAATTTTATCATCAACGTTGGCCAATCCAATAATTTTACAGATATTCTAATATTTTGAATCGGCGCTGGGAATATTTTAATTCTTTGAAAAATTTCAATAATTTTTCATAAAATCTCTATCAATTCTTTAGACACGTGTGAACAACATAACATACTTCAGCTTGTTGTAAACGCTTAATAATTTTGTCGTTTATCTCTGTTGTTTATTTTTACAGATATCATGCATTTTATAAGACAATGCTTGATTGATTGTTTGGCTTTTTTATGGCGCAAGAGCATCTGGGCTATACTGCGCCATAAGACAACGCAATACCTTCTTGGATTATTCTAAAAATTTTGAATTGGAGTTGTAAAAGTAAAATGAAATTCTGATTTATATTTCATTGGAACTGGTCCATTTAGCTTGAAATATTTCACAAAAATGAATTGCAGTCAGATCAGCACAAATGCTTCAATAAATTACGCAATGTCCAGAATAACGCGTTTGTTAGCTGCCGATGTTGCAACGAAGCCGCAACAAGAGCGTTGTTTAAACTTGGATATGGGGAAAAATGCTAGACCAGTCATTATATTCAACGGTGGCGTGCCACTTGCGGGCGTAGTATTTGCAGATGGTGCCATTTGCCGACAGAATAACCAAAACTACGCCAAGGGAAATGTTGGCGAGAATTTGTCAATTTCCGACTAATAATGCCGTGAAAGGATGAAACTCAGAATTAGGTAAGATCAGCGGCAAGAAAAAATCCAATGTTCATTTAATAGTATAAATTCTAAAAATCGAATCTGAGCAAGCGTAAAAAATATACACCAACGAATAATAATATGAAAGAACTGCATTCTTTGAAAATGAAAGACTTGTGAGAACATCTTACCAAAAAGAAAGTAAATGTATGTAAAAATTCATGAAATAATTTAGATTATTTCAGAATTAAAAAAAAATGATTTAAAAGGGTGTTTAAAAGTCGGGGGGGGGGGGGTCACAAAATTTACTTCCCTTAACGAAACAATACAGGGTTTCAGCAGGAGATTCCATAACAAACAGTTATTTCGACACTGGCGTAAGGTTTAAAATCACGACGTTTCGGGAGCCAACTGCTCCCTTTGTCAAGTGAAGGCAGAATGAAGAGTTCGTGAAAGTCCTAAGCTTATATACCTGCATGTAAACCTTGTTTTTAAACCTTACACCAGTGTCGAAATAACTGTTTATTATAGAATCTCCTGGTGAAACTCTGTTTTGTTTCGTTAGAAATTCTTACGGGCAGGCTATGTTGAGCCGTGTTAGGAAATACATTAAAGAGAGATGTAGAATTGTCCGCTTTAAAGAACATCTGACTTTCAATCACTGTTGTAAATCGGAGAAATTGGTGCCTAAGGCTTTGCGTGTGAAACCCCTTGTCTTTACGACTGAAGGACGTAACATTGCAAAGAACGCAAGTTTCAAGTTTTTGTCTGCACGGATTGGTCATTGTCATAACATGATTAATCGTACGCGCCTGATGATGGTATCTTTTGAACCTAGTCTGGAAACTGCTCTCGACTCTGAAACCTTCTCCCGTGTTTTGGTTGAAGCTGAAAGAGAAGAAGCAACTACTCGTTCTAGAGTTCGTGGTGTTCACAAGGAAAAGCTTGACAGATTGAGAACGGAGTACAAACGAAACTACTGCAGGAACAGTGGTCGAATGGACTCCCGTTGGGTTCTTAACCTTTCTAAGCGACGCCTAAGTGATTGTGAAACTTCTGTGCTATCACGTGGTTTGAATTTTGCACCTACACCCTCGTCGATTCCGGTTTCAAAAATCCTTTCGGCTATTGAACCGGCCTTGTGGAACATGGCGGAGGATAGGTGTGCTGAAGTGCGCATGGAGGTTTCAAGAGTGCTATTCGAACGTAAGGCACTCGTGGATAATCTTTCTGTTCCTGAAAGGAAAGCCCTGAAGGCTCTCAGAAACAGTGAAGAGGTTGTGGTCTTACCGGCAGATAAGGGTCGTACTACTGTTGTGATGGATAGGTCGGTTTACGATGATAAAGTAATGTCACTTTTAAATGATGGCGATACCTATTCCGTTGTAGATAAAGACCCTACTGGTTGTATTGAGAGGCAGATGAATGGTTGCCTGCTAAAACTTCACAAAGAGTCGAAACTGGATGAGAAACTTTACTCGCGACTCCGTTGTTCGTCTGGAAGAATACCATTGTTCTATGGACTCCCAAAAGTCCATAAACACGATATTCTTCTTAGACCTATTGTGAGTTTTTGTAGTTCGCCAACATATGCACTTTCTAAATATCTTGCAGGTATACTATCTCCTCTTGTTGGGTGCTCTGAACGGTCGGTGTCTACCTCTGAGGAGTTTATTTGCTCTATCAGAAATGTGGAAATTGCTCCCGATGATGCTATGGTGTCTTTTGATGTAGTTTCACTTTTCACCTGTATTCCAACAAATTTGGCGGTATCAACAGCATTGGAGCGACTGAGGCATGATGGAAGCCTGGAAGAAAGAACTAGCCTTAGTCCGGAAGAGATATGTGGCCTGTTAGAGTTCTGCTTGAATTCCACGGTTTTCGGCTTCAAGGGTAGATTTTACCGACAGAAGAGGGGTACGGCGATGGGGTCACCTGTTTCGAGTGTGGTGGCAAATTTGTGCATGGAGGCGTTTGAAAACAGTGCTTTAGATGAGTGTATTTACTGTGTCAAGGTGTGGAAGCGATACGTCGATGATACGTTTGTTATCCTACCAAGGTCTTCAGTTGCTGATTTTCATCTCTATTTGAACAGCTTGAACCCTCATATTCAATTTACGTTAGAGGAAGAAGATTGCGGTTCATTACCCGTCTTAGATGTTCGGATAAATAGAGATGGGGATGGGCGACTGTTGACTACGGTGTTTAGGAAATCAACGCATACTCTTAGGTATCTTGACTTTCGTTCTCATCACCCGGCATCACACAAAGCATCTGTCATTAGAGCCTTGCACTGACGAGCCTTTACACATTGTTGTAATGATGACCTTCGCAATGTTGAATTACGACGCAACAAAAGCGTGTTGAAAAAGAACGGTTACCCGACTAAATTTATCGCTCGTAACCAATGTGGTGTTAGTGGTGGAAACAGGAATGTAGAGGATGAGACTAGGAAGACATCAGTGCTTTTGCCATATGTGGTGTGTGTCTCAGAAAAGCTGTCTCGAATTCTCGGTCGTGTGAATGTTAAGACCTACTACAAACCTGTCTACACCCTGCGTTATCAATTACTTAAAGTTAAGGATGGTGTCCCTGAGGAGGAAAAATCTGGTGCTATGCACCAAATACCGTGTGGAGACTGTGATACGGTGTATGTTGGACAGACGGGAAGATCAATACGTCTACGAGGGAAGGAGCATGTGCGTGCGGTAGCTAGGGGAGACGATTCAAGCCAGTTGGCTGAACATGTCTTCAGGGAAGGTCACGAACCAGATTGGCATTCGATGAAAGTATTACATCAGAATGTGATGAATCCGGGGAGTAGACTGTTTTTGGAATCATGGGAAACCTACGGTTTGAGGAGTCGTGCAATAAACACTGCAAAACCTCTACCAGAACCTTACAGGATTTTTGCAAAACCTCGAGTTGGGGGTGTTCATCTGACATCGTCGGGTGCGGGGGCTTTCCCGGCGAGGGTTTCCCCGATTGGGGTTTCCCCAGCTGGAACTGCTCCGCACCAAATGGCGTCAGATGGGGATTCCCAACATGCGGGTATATAAGCTTAGGACTTTCACGAACTCTTCATTCTGCCTTCATTTGACAAAGGGAGCAGTTGGCTCCCGAAACGTCGTGTTTTTAAACCTTACGCTAGTGTCAAAATAACTGTCTGTTATAAAATTTACTTACAAACTAATGAAGCTGGAAACCAGGGGATCTATTTTTGAATCGCTCGGTGCGATATGGGGTGCATAATTTGCGTAATTTTTATTGTTCTAATAAAATCAACGTGACAAATTAAAAAAAAAAAATGAAAATTTCGGTGTGCTTATAACAAAATATAATAAGTTGGTAATTTACAATGTTTTATGATATTGAAATTTCCAATATTTTTTAAAATTTTGATAGTATAATTCTTTATACTCATTTCATATTCCCAATTAGGAAAGAGTTCGTCCACAAAAATTATGTTTGCAATAAACAGTCGCAACTGCGAGATGTAAAAATATCTTCTAATCGAGTATCACTAACATCTACAGCGAAAAAAAAAAGAGGAGAATTTGCCAAATTCACCAATCGGAAAAAACAAGATTCTTCAAATTCACTAATGTTCTCACCAGACATGATGAATACTTCCAATTTTTACTATTACCGCTTGTATGCAAATACTACGTCCACAAATAGCACGCAACCTTATTCAACTACTAGTTACCTAGTATATTGTTTCCCAACCGCCGATTAGTGGCCCGATACTGGGCCCTGACATCCATTATACCGTCCCGCGAGAGCTTCTCCTGGAATTCGTCACTTTAGTCTCTTAATTTTTTTTTTCATTAATAGATACTTTATGCTAAAAATGTTCAAGGAGAACAATATTCGTGAAAGCGTCTAAAATCTCAGAACCAAGAAGCTTAAATAGCATCTATGTAGCCAGGAGCCGACTGCGCCGCCGGTGCGACCTTATGGGCTATAGAACCATGGATTATTGCGCCCTCCGATAACCCAACGTACGCGCCCTTTGAGGGGAGACACAGTCCGCCCCTGTATGAAGCAAATGCCAAGCCGTGTATTTTTAAATATGGAAGTATTCATGAAGGATCGGGAAGTTTTAGGTATTGAAATCTTTAAATATTTGAGGGAGAGAGAGAGAAATTTAAGTAAGAACAGGGAGTTGGGAATGATAGTCGCCGAAGAGTATATGAGAAATCTTATATCATTAGTTATATAACTGGTCATAGAAACTACCTGCAAACTGATTACAATAATGTATTGTGCATTCTTTGTTCTCAAAACTGAATGAAAATAATTATCTGTGATGCAAATATCAGCGATCAGTCAGCAAGAAAGCAAAGTGTATATTCATAAAAAAAGTGTACTAATAATTTTTATAATTATACCATAATTAATATATTTCATACTTTTGATAGTTTAACATATGAACTTAATAAAATTGGAACTGT
>QLNU02013940.1:0-17478 GCA_006491805.2 Dysdera silvatica
TTTACGTCCACATAAATTAATTATACGCCACATATTCAGTTTCTATGTATTATTCATTTTTTAGTTTTCAATTAAAAATATAATTCCAAATTTTATTGTTATCATCATGCATATGCATTTTTTATTAATAGAATGGGACAGTTGAAGTACCACGTAAGCAATATTTTGGCCATTTTATACCCCTCCCCCCTGGTAAGCAAAAATTAACATTGGCTAACATAGGAAAATAGGAACAGCGACCTCCTCCCCACAAAAGTGCTTACGTGATACTTAAGCTCTCCCAATTGTAGTTAGAATACGTACGCTCTATCATATTTTCGAACCAATTACATTTTGAGATTTATATTCATATATACACCTGATCTCTCTGTAATGTTATTTAATAAATCGTTTAACGTGGTATTATTCAGTGCAATTAAGTTTTAACTACTGCCATACGCATGGGAGGAATGATGCAGTCATAACCGCATTGAGATACATACTACGATTTTGTATTTTATATATATAGAGAGAATATTTATATAGAGGTTTTAGTCTTGTAACCCACCCCTTTACGAACATCCTGCGTATGTCAGTGATTTTAATGTTCCATTTTTTGTAGGGTTCATACCAAAATATGTGTTTATAGGTAGAGAAAAGAAAATTAAATTATACCTCTTACAACTATACAAAAAGAGGAGTGTCAAAACTTTACCTATATTGAATTATTTCTCCTTTATTAAGAAGTTCCTCTTTGGTCAACATGGTCAGGGGGCGACTATGAACATTGGGGGCTCCGTTTCAACTTGCATTTGGGGGCCCACTGACGCACGCATTGGATACATATCTGAAAAATGTACGCACCCTTATTACCATTTAAAGATGTAGGTAAAAATATGCTTTTTAATACCACTTTCACGTCAGTGTCGTATGTCCAAAAATGCACTTGCAGAGCTGAGGTTGTAAAAGTTGTGGCAAAAGTTGCGAATAATATGTGGTATCGGTGTAACAATTTTGTGTTTTTGAAAACTCTGCTCTTTTATTATCCAATTCTCAAAGCTGTGGTTGTAATAGTTGTAATTAGATACCAGCTATAATTTCTCTGAATTTGTTTCGGATTGTAAATCTGAAGAAAAAACGTTTTTTTGTATTAATTTACTATTTTATCACATTAAATACAATTGTCAAATAACAATTTTCGGGGACCCTCCTTTCGCGGGGCCCGGGCCCCGCAAGCCCTTGTCATAATCTGGCCCTAAAAATGGTCTTAATAAAAATTAAATAATGTCCATTACAAAGCGTATTTTATTAAATTTTGTCTATAACGATATCTTTAACAGTTTATAGAACATCGTTATACACAGATTTTACTGTATACCAAACACAAAAAGAAATTATTAAAATCATCAATAGGCTAGTTATATAATAAAGATAGTTCTCGATCAGTGGCGGTTCTACGATAGAGATGGGGTCATAACCCCCACAAATATAACCAGATTTTATTATTCTGATTGTGCACATAGATAGGAATTTTTGCCCCCCACCCCCAAATTTTTTAGTCTAGATTCGCCGCTGTTCTTGATATACGAACATCAAAAATTTAAAACCAATAAGATATAATATAGATTCATAATATATAGCTTAGAATATTCGCATGGATAATGATATTTATTTAATTACACTAAAATACGTGTGTCATAAATTATAAAAGTGAAACGAAACTTACTAGCACTTTTTCCAGAGGAAGGCAAGCTCAGTGATCAATTTCATAAATTATTTTTATTTAAATTTTAAGAGTATACGCTTATAAATGAATTTTAAATATTATGTAGTCTTAGAGTTTAAATAAATATTACTTACTTGTGAAATATAAATGGTAACTGGCATGTTTTTACATCTTTCTTGTTTCGATAATGATGCGGAAGTTTAAAAAAAGAAGTGGGACTTCCAAGTCTCCAGGACTAACTGATTGCATGTAAAAACCATAAAGCCCAACTCCCATAATTTGTACACATTATAACATCACCGGTTTTCTTCTGTAAGTGTTCCTATTCCCCCACCCCCACCCCAATCCTCTGGAATCTCCAAAGGGGGCTTAGGGTTACGACTTAACCTGCATCATGTGCTCTGGGGAGAAAATCTCTGGTTCCAAGAAAGAACATTTAGGAGGAAAAATTCATATGCAGATGAGATGTACGATGCAGAACTATATATATCTTGACACCTCGTCGATACTTAGTTAGCTAAGAGATTTCAACACCATGAGGTCACGGGGGCTAAGTGTTTAGAGGAAGAGCCCCTCCAAACTCTCTCATTGAAAATTTTTTTTCTCTGTTCTTGTCCGTAAAATTAAAAGTAACCATCGGCGTTACAAGGGCAAGAGATAATCCATTTAGTTCCATTTATTTGTTGTTGAGTTAATTTCGATTATTGTATAGTGCATGGGTGCCAATAGCCCACAAATATTGGGGGGGGGACAGTATACCAGTGAAAGGCAGCTTGTTGTTAATGAGGGCCGTAGCCAGCGGGTGGTCCAAGTGCCTGTCCCCCTTTTCAAAACATTTTTACTACCAATACTTATTCAATAGTGAGGCTGTAAAAATTTTTTGACTCTCCGAAAAAATTTCTGGTTAAGGCCTTGTTGTTAACAATTCTTTACAGAGATAACAGACACCCAAAAAGCAGTGCTTAATTTAAATGTGCTTCTGCTTGATGGCTTTCACTTTCCATAAAATCAATATTCT
Organism: Dysdera silvatica; assembly: GCA_006491805.2. Taxonomy (NCBI): domain Eukaryota; kingdom Metazoa; phylum Arthropoda; class Arachnida; order Araneae; family Dysderidae; genus Dysdera; species Dysdera silvatica. Next base: position 2,724 of record QLNU02013940.1, read on the forward strand.
GGTTAAATTTACAGTTTCATTTTCACATGCAATGCACCTTACTGAATTTTGTATCTATTAAGCTGATGGTGATGCTGTAAACAGTCCTTTTATGTCATTTATAATGAGCTTACTAAGTCAAAAAGGTCCTTGGGCTTGTGAAATTAAAACAGAGAAAATATAGTTACAGTTGTAACATTATTAAAGACGTTCTTAAGTTTGAAAACTGAAATTTTGGAAAAAAAATTAAAAATTTAGATAAAAACACGTCAATGAAAACGCTGCCATGTAAAACAAAGATATAATACAATTCAACAAAATGTATAATTACATGATATAAATGACAAAGTGCATTATTTTATTTCACACTAAATACACTACGCTGTAAAATATAACCACACTCCCTAGATTAAAAAAGAGAAAGAACATATTTTAAATTTGCACGACGTTACCTATTATAAAATTTTTGTTTGAAATTGGGTGGGGGAACATCGAACCATAATACAATTATTGGGATACCCGTCCCCCACGTCAATAATGCCCGTAACAAGCACGCATTTAGCGATTTTCTGGATACAGTGAACAAATCTGGATTTTGCTTGGTATAATGATTAAGCGCAATACAATTTAATCGCTTTAAGTGAGGAAGATTTTTACAGGGTGGATATAGCAAGAATTTCCTTTGGTCCCAAGCTTCTCGTTATATGCCGGTCATCTTGCATAGGGCCTCGCATTGGCGCCGATGGCATAAAAATATTTGGAGGACGTTTAATGTACATAAATGAACTTTGATTGATTGATTGACAGTATACCAGTAGAAGGCAGCTTGTTATTAAATAGAGTGAAACATGGCAAAAGCCGTAGCCAGCAAATGGTCCAAAGGGCCCGCTCCCCTTCCGAAATGTTTTTGCTACCAATATTTATTCACTAGCGAGATTTTAAAAATTTTTTGCTTCCCTTGAAAAAATGTATGGTTAAGGCCTTGTTGTTAACAACTCTTTACAGGGATAACAGACATCAACAAAGAATTGTTCAATTTAAATCTGCTTCTGCTTAATGACGTTCACTTTACCATAAAATGAATATTCTATTTACATTTCTAATTTCATTTTCATATACAATGCTCCTTACTAACTTTCGTATTTATTATACTGATGGTGTATACCAGGTGTCTTCAACCCATGGCCCGCGGGCCACTTAAAGCCCACCTATTCATGAAAAAATACAAATTATTTCACATAAAAATACTGCCCTTTGATTCTTCTGACAAGGGAACCTCTTAGACGGCAACGCACAGATTTTCTTAAAAGTGGTACCATTAGATAGGTCTTGTCATGAGAAACAAAAAATCCAATGGAACTACCCACCCGAATCCAGCCACTCAAGGTGATTCGTACAATCCGTCCATCATACAATCATTCCACTAACAAGCAAAAAAATATCCTTAAAATATTATTTTGTATAATTTTCCCTTTTTTTTTCCTTCTGTTATTAATGTAGCCAATGTTTTGGTGTATATTGCAATTAAAGAAATGTACATTTTTATATAGAATATTATGAAATATTGGACTCTCTTATAATTCAATCGCTATGCCATATATAAGCGAGAGCTAATGACTTGTTCTTGACTTATGGCTACATTTATGTAATCAGAATCTCCGTATTAGAATACAAGGAGACCAGAAAGAAGCTTACTGATAATTACTTCGTTGATAATCGCATTACAGTCAGAAGGCTCATCGACGACACTTTCATGATTAGGCCTGACTTCACATATCACAGGGGTGCATGCCACCTCCCCTGAACCAGCATGCCTGGTATGCAAGCCATAGGTACTGCTATAATTCTCCATGGTTGAGTACCTGAGAAAACTGCCTCCTTAGGCTCTGCCCATGCCCTTTATTCATCCCATAGGATCAGGTGAGGAGTTAGTTCCTGATTCATTTTAAAACACATCTCCAGTCAACATATACAGTAAAATATTATGCAATACAATAACATTTTAAGGATATTTTTTGCTTGTAAGTGAAATGGTTGTGTGATGGACGGATTGTAGGAACCGCGCCTTGTAGCTCCTGATTGGTTGGATTCGGGCAAGTAGTTCTATTGGATGTTTTGTTTCTCATGACAAGACCTATCCAATGGTACCACTCTTATCAAAATCCATGCGTTGCAGTCCAGGAAGTTTCCTTGTGAACCTTAACTCTATGTATTTTATTCCGTTCACATTTCGTAATAAATATCTTAAAACACTATAGAACTAAAGTAGTACGTGATTTTCCGCAATCGTGTTTCATTTTAGTTCTCAGGCTTATATGGACATTAGGAGTAGTTTTATTTATTTGCAGTGCAACAGTGATTTTAAAGGAATTCAACTTAGGACTCGTTGAATTCTATTCTAAATATGTCGATAAGAACATCCTTCCAACCATTTGACTGCATGCTCTAAAACGGATGTCGCTATTTGGAAGCACATCTTCGCATAGGCATGCACAGAAAATTCATGTGGGTTACAAGCTTACAATGGTGGGGGTACAGAGCTACAATTCCATATATTTATATGTATGTACCTAGTATGTTCCTGGGGAAGTCTGAATGCGGCCAGTAACTTTTGAATGAAGACATCTTTTGCAACAAAAGTTAGGTATTGGTATAGTAAAATGACTATACACTATCAGACATGATAGACAGCAGCGCCCCTGGTGGCGAATTGAGGACGTTAAAAAAGTTGTTTCGAAAAATAATAAAGATGAGGAAATATTTTCAGTTAGAAAGTTGTAGAGCATCCTTCATTTAATAAGAAAAGACATACGGCTCACATGCAGTATGTATACATACTACCACAAAGTGAGGTGTTCCGGATGTTTCAATGCATAGCTTTCAGTTAATGCTTTCTAGAGCTTTAGAGGTTGGGTTGAAATTCTTAAAGAAAAGAAACCATGATTTTTCTCCAATAAGAACTTCAACTCAACATTTAAAACATCAGAAAGAATTAATTGAAAGCCATGTAGTGAAACTTTCGGCTCACTTTGTGGCAGTATGTGTACATATTGTATGTGAGCCATACATCTTTTCTTACTAAATGAAGAATGCTCTATAACTTTCTGATTGAAAATATTTCGCTATCTTTATTATTTTTCAAAATAAAATTTTCAACTTCCTCAATTGGTCACCAGGGGCGCTTCTGTTACTCTCATCTGATAGCGCATAGCTATTTTACTGTACCTAACTTTCGATCCAATATCTGTCTTGGTTCAAAAGTTATTGTCGCATTCCGACTCTCCTAGGAACCCTGTATACAACATTTCATCGCACGGGGGGGTTACAAAAGGACTATCCCCAAAGGGTACATGCTGTGAGCACCGCGTATTCTCAAGAAATTTTGAAAAATACAGGGTACGCACCGCATACTCTCAAGGTCTCAAGAACGTTTTTGTATTTGCTGGTTTTTGGGCAACTTTCAACCAAGTTCAGCTTTTTTTTTTTCGTTAGTCATTTACAAATATGAATGTAAACAAATGAAGAAAACTCCCTTGAATTCCCCAAGCCTCAAAATAATAACTTGCATACGACCCGAGGAGGAATGGAAAATTGATAAAAGCGGCAAGTGTCACCTTGGGCTTGGATATACGGTAGACGATCAGTCAAACGCCAGTCAGCGCGGCGCGGGGACGTCACCAAATCCAGTAACTCAGAAATTTTAATACTCTTTAATTAAGATAGCACCGCTTACTCTCAATAATTTTCTTCAGGACAGCCCCATTTGGGCAAGCCAATGTGTTTGTAAACAGCTATTTTCTTCAAGAATGAAGTTAGTAAACTCAAAAGTTGGGACCAGAATAAATGATGGCCGCCTTGAAACACTTTTAGGGTTGTAATATCAAAAATAAGACCTGATATTGACAGGTTTGTTAATAATAAGCAGTGCCAAAAATCACACTAAAAGGTTTGATTTCGCTTTATATATTAACAACTAAACGAATTGTAAATGTATTTTGCTTCCATACGTATTTTACATTGTAATATATATAATAAGTCCCAGAGGCAGATGAAGAAAATCTTTTTGGGTGGGTGCACAAAACCAATGTAGAAATCTTATAGAAAAAATAAAAATATATATAGGTAATAAAAGTTGAACGGGAGGGGGGCAGCAGCATCCCCTGGTTTTGCCTTTATTTAGTTATAATACTGCTGTTACAGTAGTGCAGCCCGCGAGCCAATGAGAATAAGCAAAATTGTTCCATGCAGGGAAGCCCTCATGGGCGATAGGACATGCGCCTTCATGGGCTATAGGATTCGCAGCCTCCGATAATCTAAAGTATGCACCCTTTGAGAGAATCTAGCCTGCTCCTGAGCCCATGAACTGAAAAGTGTTGAAGACCCCTCGTGTAGACGGTCCATGTCCGTATCCGGAGTGGGGATCTTAGGGACCAGTCCCCACAAAACTAAATTTTTAATGGGGCTTGGGTATGGCCCTGCATATTATGATTGTATCAATACATGCTGTAAATTTTTTTTACCCCCCCACAAAATTAAACCCTGGTTACAGCCATGCTACAATCCCTTTAATTTATGTCGTTGATAATGAGCTTAATGGGCCAAAAAGTTCCTTCAGCTTGCGAAATTAAAATTGGGAAAATGTAGTTGTGGTTGTAACGTTATTAAAAACGTTCCACTTGAAAGTTGAAATAATAACATGTCAATGAAAACGCTGCCATGCAGAAAAGAGAGCTATATAATAATACAACAAATGCTATAATTACATCAAATAAATGACAAAGTGCATTTTTTTATTTCGAACTAAATACACTACGCCGAAAAATATAACCACATTCCTTAGATTAAAAAAAAAAGAAAAGAAAGAGAAAATATTTTAAACTTTGAACGACGTTACCTACTGTAAAATTTTTGTTTGAAATTGGGGGGATATGGAGCCCTCATGTCAACATTGAGGGGGACGAGTCCCCCCACTAACGGCACCCATGGTATAGTGGTGCATTAAGCAACAAAAAGTCTATCGTGATACCACCCCATAAATAATGCCGTCCTGGTTCGCCTTATGGTTGCACCAGGCCTGAATCTCTCCCATTGACGGCTTTCAAGGTATGGAGAAAAAAGTTAAACAGAAAATTACGTTAAGGAGAAGTATGTGTAATTCTATGAGGCCTTTGCTAGGATCGCAAAATACCAGTGTTAATAAGAATGACATTATTGAGAGAGAGAGATCGTCGTATTTTTTTGTTCCCACAAAACACATTTTAATAAACATACCCAAGAACTCCTTGATATGAATTCCATCGAGCAGGTGTTTCATGCTGAGTCATGTTTTGAAATGGACAAAATTGGTATCGATACCTATTCAATACAAAAAATAAAACATCTATATCCAATACAACTGAGCTGACATTTAAATATTATGGAGTTGTAGCAATACTATTTAAACACCTTATACAAGCATAAAAAATGTATGTTACATTATGCAAAATACATGCAGACTTGCAGAAATAATGTCAATAAGTGTAGGCTAGCTATGTAATAATGTTGTAAGATAACACATCAATGCCTGCACTTTTCATAAACGAACCAAAATGAGTTTTGTTTTGAAGGATAAGCTTGACTGTTTAAAACAGTGTTTGCCAACATGGGGCCCATGCCCCACCCGATTTGAAAAAAGTGTGGCAGCAGAAGTGTTACAACTCAAAAAATCCCAATTTTCAGAGAAAGCAAAAACTGTTTCTGGTTGAATTGAGGGATGTTGTGTTCATCTAATGACATGTGCCAACTAGCAGAAACCCAAATAACTTATGACCTAACATTTTGCATGGCAGGATGCAGCACTGTTTTCTACATCCGGTTGTAACATTAAGTCATTTTCACCAAATTTTGAGTTGTAACACTTTCGTTGCAAAGGTGCGATATAATTAATATAATATAATTTTATATTTAATGTGTTTTCTTTACTCTGTTAAAAATGCTTTTATTATGCTAATGGTGCAGCGATGGACAGAGGGGGAGATTGCAACCCTTTTGGTTACTATAAAAGTGGAGTCGCAGGCAACTTGGCTACGATAAAGGTGGGTCACAGCTTGAAAAAGGTTGGGAACCACTGATTTAAAGCAACTGCCAATGTTTTATTCTTAGACATGGATATTTATTCTCTACTCCAACAGCACAATGTGATCTTCAAGTAATGATAGTATTTACAAAATTTTATAATCACTATTCATAAAATTTATCATTATAAAATTGCATTATTTTTCATCATCAATATTTTCAGATAAAAACAAAGATCCAGTGAGAAATGCTTCAAATTCAAGAAAAGGTTTGAAATCAACATGTTGAAAAAACAAAAATAGATCACAAAATAGGACAATGTATATAATTGAATAATCATAATGAGTACCATAAGCAAGGTGCTTACATTTTAAAAAATTATAAAATGCTTTCACATTCTATTTTTAATAGTTCTTAAAGGTTCAGTGCAGAATAAATTTTTATCAATGAATTAACTGTACCTTTCAAGTATAACATCATAGCACTTTCCAATTAATTTGTTCAGTAATACAGGTCCAGAAAATTCTTCTGGTTTAACACGAGCTGTTAGTTTTGATTGGCCATCTGAATCATCGATGTTATTCCCAAAGTAACTATATAAAATTTAAAAAAAAAGATATTTATGTTCCACCAATGCATGTTAAACCTTGATATATCAAATTAAATCGCATGAATAAATTATATACAAAAAAAAAACACGTTATCGCTTATCAAGATACCTCTTACATTGTTACTTGAAAAGCTCAAACCAGGTTGTTTAGATTTATAGGTATATATGTGTGTTAGGATATGGTTTTGTTTTTTTTTTGCAACTGCTTTGACATAATTTCTAACAGTATCACTCTACTTTCGTTTTTCGTTCATTTCGTATGTTGATAATTTGATAAATGAAATTTGATTGCTAATAAACCTGCATTACAAAATATAAGCTCACAGGTTTATACACCATAATTCTGATGTCCAAAGGAAAATAATTAGGTAGCATTTTTAATTATACAGGGTGTCTCAGCACCAGGGTTACAAACATCTAGGAGGGGTAGGGTACACTTAGACGAACAATATTTGTCATAGAACCTAGGGTCGCAAACCACTCACAGCGCTAGTTCTAAAACCATCCAGCATGCACAAATATTTATTGGGTTGTCCAGAAAGTTCGTTCCGATTTTGAAGGAAAATTGAAATGCAGAAGATCGAAATTTTAGTATACATTTATTAAATTGATGGTGGATTTATTTAACATTTCTGCTAATTTACGTGTAATATAGCATGTGTTATTCTCAATCAATGTTTTAATCTTATCTTCATTTGGGGTGGAGGGCCTACCCGGGCGATCTTGATTTTAAGGTTGAAATCACCAGCTTTAAACCTAGCAAACCACTTCCGCACAATTCTTTCAGCTACAGCACCTTCGCCAAAAACAGCGCATATCTTGTTTGCCGCTTGTGTGGCATTTTTCGTCTTTCCGGTAAAAGAAAAGCATTAAATGCCTAAAATGATCTTAGTTTTCTCCCATATTCAAAGGAGGTATATAAATATGACAAAAATTAACGTATCGTAAACAATTTTTTTGCCAAATATGCCTGAAGTACCTTCTTTTACGATGTTTACGCATGCCATTTGTTTTTAATCGTTCTGATATATTCAGACCTGTCCTTACGCCACCTTACAAAAATTGGCACAAACTTTCCGGACAACCCAATACAACCAGTGGGTAAAAAGCATCAGATAAAACTCAGGTCAGCTGCTCAAGTGTATAGATGATTAGGACATCGCATTTTGCACATCTCATGCACTGGTTGTCACTATTTGTGCATGCTGGACGGTTTTAGAACTGGCGCTGTGAGTGGTTTGCGACCCTAGGTTCTATGACAAATATTGTTCGTTTAGGTGTACCCTATCCCTCCTCGATGTTTGCAACCCTGGTGTTGGGACACCCTGTATATGGAGATAAGTATTCTTAAATACACATTACATTGTTGGATTTCTTATTAACCTGCAGTGCATGAAAACCATTTTTCATAACAATCCTGCACTTGGAACTTACCCATAATTAGCTGTTTCACGAACTATCCTCATTTGCACTTTTGCAGCCATTGATTTATTAATACCTGGAAATATAAGTACTTATTCAAGATTTCCCCATTTGCATAAATGGTGATAAAAAACTATATCTGAAATGATAGTTAATAACTGAGTATTTTCAAAACAGCAAATTTGATATTTTAATAGCAAAATTATACTTTACATAAAAACTAAACTAATTAAAAACCTTCACTGCCCAAACTCTTATGGCTTCTTTATCTTAATAAAGTGTATGATTTAACTCTTTGATTTATAATCCAATGAAACTAAAATTACAGTTCCCTTTATTAAATCTATAAAACAATGCAAAATTGAGAATACCAAACTGGAAACTCTAAATTATGAAACGCACTATCTAACTGGAGGAAAGCCTCATAACAAGCTACTGTTTTTCACTTTTCTAATTTGATAAAAATATAAATTGTAAAATAAGAATCATATAACAGATGTATCAGAGGTAACTGTATATGGGTTGAATAAAAATTCTATTTCTAAAAAAGATGAGCCATATGTCATTGAAAAGTTTAAACCATCGCATTTCAGTCAACGAAATGAGAGCCTAATTATATACACTATGAACGAGTGAAACAGACCAACAGTTTTGCACTTTTATATTCTGAAACTATAAAGTAGCGGTTCTCGACTTGTGCTCCCCAAAAACTTTCCAAATGTTCTGCGTACTTCAGTGTTCAAAACTTATAAGAAATCGCTAGATTTCTTGGGCTTCATTTTTCTTTTTCGATGGCAAGTGACAATTTTAGTTTCATAACTGTAAAAATGGTTTTAAATATATCTATACAGGTAAGACATTGTGAATTTAAAATATCTGCTTTGAATTTGTTTTCAAATGTTTTGCCTTACTTTATACTTTTTGTTACTGTTTTTCGTTTATGTAGTTAAATAAGTTCCACATTTCTCTTAAATTTATGAGAAATATAACATTTTGAATAAAATAAAACCTGAAGTTTTACATGGCCAAATGCTTAAAAAAAGTACCTTCAATCATTAATATGCTGTCATTGGGTTTAGTACCTACGTTAGTGAAAATATTGTTGGCTTCATGAGAAAAGAAATGTATAAAAAAAAAATAATAATAAAAGAATATAAGAAGGTATATGTGTAATTCACGTTTTTGAAAAATGATATATAAAGTTCCAGTTTTTAATGACCTTAATGGGGAAAATTAAGTTCAGGTTAATTTAAGCAATTTAAAATTTGAAAACAAATTCATGCTTTACTATTATACAACAAATTTCCGATTAACAACTTGGAAAATATGGTTAGGTAAAAGTAGCCAAAACTGCACCTACATGCAGGGGCTGACTATGACTATTGGGAGCTCCCTAAACCTCATATAAAGATTGGATATAAATCTGAAAAATGTGCACACTTTATTTCCATTTAAAAATGCAGGCAAGAATATGCTTTTTGATCCCACTGTCACTCCAACATTGTATATACAGTGGAAATAGCTTATAACGATGCCGGTTATAACGACCAACCGCATATAACGGAATTTTTACAAGAAGTTTGATTTGCTATTCTACTCCATACTAAATATATCGGTTATAATGACATCGTATATAACAACGAAACCTGATATAACGACGACGATTTTGTAGTCTATGTAGATTCTAACTAGGGAAATTCGTATCGGATATAACGACGCGACTTGACAGTCATAAAGCAGAACCACGTGGGCTAGTTATTAAAATTTAAAGTTAGTTATCAAAATTTAAGCGTTATTCTAATCTTGTTTATTTACAAATGTCCAAGAAATTTTTATTACTGCTAAACCTGAATATTGAAGATAACGAACCGTTAAAAAAAGCCACGTGATTTATTAATTGAATATCAGGAGGGTCATATTCTTAAAGGGCCCATTCTATTTTTTCAGCGTAGAGCCCATAAATCTCTTAAACCGGCACTGTTCTGAAGTCATTAATATAATAAATATAATTCATTAGATTTGTTTTCTACATTATATACTTTAGTAGTATTTTCTACAATTTTTTCAATTTAAAAAACTAAGAAAGTACTATGTACTTAGTTTGGCTATAACGTAATATAAACTGAAATTAAATTCATTATAATTAAGTATGTTTTTATTTAATTTTGAAACCAAAAAGTTTAATACTTTTTAGTGCCAAAATAATATATACAACTTTAGAGTACATTACTATAGGCTACAACGAATTTAAAAAAAATATCGTTTATAACGACTATCGGTTATAACGACCGAATTTTCATGGTCCCTTGAAGGTCGTTATAACCGATTTTCACTGTAGTTGTAACTGGATACCAGCTGTGATTTTTCTGAATTCGTTTTGGATTGTAAATACGAAGGAGGAAAAAAGAATGAATCGTTTTTTTATCAATTTACTGTATTTTACATTAAATAAAATTGTCAAATAAATATTTGAGGGTGCCCTCTTTTCACAGGGTCAGGGAGCAGGCCCTGCAAGCCCTTGCCCTAATCTGGTCCTGCCTATGTGCCTTTGGCATAAGGGCGAAAATAGTGCTCTGCACATAATTTTTCTTCTGAAAAGTGCTCCATGACACAAAAAGTTGAGAACTACTGCTATAAAGGATTATCTATGAAAAAGTTACTGTCTTAATACGCACTAATACAAATGGAATATCAGATATTCATACAGAACCAAACTTATTGGAAATTAAGCCCAGCTTAATGAGTATAAAGACAGTTGTTATAACCATTAGGTCATCGAATTGATCATTAGAGTAAGAAGTGAAAATTCATATTAATAACAGAAGTCAGTGTGGGGGGGAAGCACTCACAAAACTGGGTCCCAAGGACCCACTATATTTTAAAATGTGGGTACCAAAGAACAAAACACTCTTATCCATACAAAATAACATGGTCCATAAGATGAGTTATTTTGACAATATTGAGTTTGTTCATTTTTTCTTTCTATTCTGCATATTTTATGTGCCATAACGTGTCAATGGCACCCCTGATCAGTTTGTTTTACCATTTGTTCATCCTTATGGTACAAGCATAGCAAAGATCATTCTGCAACAGAACTTGCGATTTCCCAGAGGAATTCAAAGTCTGTTGCCTAGGAAGCTGAATCCTGGAATACAGTAGGTGGAAAAAAACGGTTTACATTTTAAGGTACCATGAACATTGAACATGGGTTAACAGCATGATATCTAGGGGTGGCTTAAGGGCAGGGCGACCCGGATGGCCACCCAAGGCTTCGTTTGGATAAGGGCATCAAACTGAAGCCAAGTTTAAATTTTTTTAACTAATCCAATAGTAGAAAATCTCTTTAAAAAGAGACAAGTTTAAAGAAATTTTTAGAGACATCTTTAGAGAATTTCTTTCAGAGACTGTTGGCCATCTCAATAGGGTATATGGCTCACTGTGCATCTGCAAAAAACTTCTGTTTTCGCCTATAGGGGTGACAAAAAGCAATCTGTGCCCGGTTACCCGGGTTCAAAATCAATCTCGAGCCACCCCTGATGATATGGTGCTACTAATCCAGGACTGGGCCGATAAACATACATGTTACCATACCACCTTAAGGTTCAGTTTATTTTCAAGGAGCAAGAATAAGATCAGCTGGCATTAGGACCTACAGTTTTCTAGAAGATCCTAATTTTTCTTGCATAGGGAATCAAACAAATATTGACTGGCAAGAGAAATGGGAAATATTTTGCATTGGTACCAGGCAGGGCCTTTCAGCAAAAAGCCCGGGACAATTGATATTTTAGAAGCCTTTTAAAACTGACATACATACACGTCTGACACATATTGAGTTACCAAGTTGAGGTTCAGGGCAGCAGCTCCTTCTGAACCCACCCCCCTCCACTTCCGATAGGTCCTAGTACCAGATTCCGAAAGACTTTCCACACTGCAGACAGAGGTCAATTCTAATTTTACAGATATAGAAATTGTTGTATGATATTATTACCCTCCGCAGGGATAACACAATTGCCAAATATGGTCAACACAAGAAAGCCTCCGGGGCGAGATTTTTGTGAGTTTTTCGTGGGGGAATTTATTATACAATAATTTTTGCCATCCACATATATGTAACTCAAGCTACAGCTTTTTTGTGTTTGGTGAAAAAGAGACGCCGTCCCTACCCTACGGAGGAATCCTAGTTTGAATCCAGGATAGAGGTGGCACTTCTTTTTCTCCAAAAACAAAAAAGCTCTAGTTTGAGCTAAATATACGTGGGTGGCAAAAATTATAGTATAATAGAAATCATTAAAATAAAGAAGAGGAAACAGGATTACAAAAATATTTTTCCGAAGATAACATATTTGGTACACTGGCAAAATCTTATTTTGGGAACAGTGCAAATTACTTTCTTGTCGCCAAAATTCATGCTATAACCTACTTTTAAAATCGGTTCGAGAATTGTACGTTGGGCCAGTTGTGCCACTTCTACACACAAGCTTATCACAGCATCGCTTATTTTTGGAGCATTCCCAAAAACAATGCTGGACGTCGGGATGCATGAATCAGATACCTGAATCAGTGGATGCTTAGTGGGGGGCTCGACCCCCCACATCCTCGACTTAATATTATTAGACTCTCGAGAAGCTGCCTGAATATTACAAGAGTTAAACTAGTACAATACAAATGTGTTGTCCATTTGTAAACAGTAATCCATCACAATGACCGGAAATAAAAGTAATATGCAAAATGGCAATTTATAATGATGTAATCCAAGAAGGAAGTGCATGACACAATTTGTGACAAAGACAAGAAAGTAATATGCACCGATGCACTTTAAATATGAACTTCGATCTTGACATTCTTGCTTGAGAAAAAGATTGAAGCGCATGATCAAGAAATCATGGTTTTGCTTTGAAAATCATGAATATCCAACAAATAAATGCCTTTTTTTTTTTGTCTTTTTTTTTGTGTTTAATGACCATAGGATCATTACAAAAAAGGAATATAGGAGATAGAACAATTCGGAATTATGACAGTGACATATTAACCTAAAAATAAATCCTATCTATTATTTACAGACACATGCAGGCATTTGGTGCAGCATTATTGTGCTTGAGACATTAGATTTTGCTGATCTTGTTTTATGAGGAAAAAGGAAGGTCATACTACAATATTTTTTAAAATAGTTTTTATAATGAGCATAAGGTATGCTTTAATTGTTTAGTGTTCTTACCAAACAACATAATAAAAAATAAAATAAAGGGCAAGGATGATCCATCCTGGAAGAAATGCAGTTTCTTCATATTTAGGAAACTAGAATCATTATTTTGAACAGATATCCCGTTACCATAAGGGGTTTTTCCTTGAATTTATTAAATAAGAAAAAGAGAGCAGAAATCTTCTAAGCACTTTGCACTAATTTACCAAATCCTTTAAGACACTGATTTTATCAAAACAAATATCTTTACATAAAAGCAAAGTCCCAGGTTATAACATGCTTTTTGTGTAAACAACAAATCCACCGTGCAGCACGGGATAAATGTCGATTTTTTTTTTTTTTAACTCTCTCTTGGCAATTAGGAATAACAGAATCTCCATATATTATCCTTGGTATATTTCCGCGCAATGGAATCAGTTTGCTTATTTGTGTTTTCAAGGTGTAAGAACAGCAAAGGCTATATTGCCCCGGCAGAAATAAATTTTGTCGACGAGACCTCAGAGGAAAATGTAAATGACATTAATTTTAAATTAAACCAAAAACAAAGTATAAATTTCTATGCACGTTCTTTGCAAGAAATCTTCGAACCAGAGGTTGAAATTGGAAAGGGATCGTTCGTGACCGAACGGGTCTTTTTGAACTATTCACAAAAATGTCTTAGTTCATCGTTCGCAGTTCGCGATCCTAGTTCGTCGTTCGCAGTTCACGATCTTAGTTAGTCATTCTCAGTTCGCGATTTTAGTTCGCAGTTCGCGGTCACCGTTCTTCCTTCGTGGTTCGTCATCATCGTTCTTAGGTCGTGGTCTTCGTTCGCAGTTCGTGATCTTAGTTCGCCGTTCGTGGTCACTGGTCTTCGTTCGTAATTCGCGATCATCGTTCACAGGTCGTGTTCTTAGTTCGAAGTCACCACCAAGCAGTCAAGGATGTATCGAGGAAGAGGTCCGAAGCCCCCATCGTTTTTCTAGGCTGCTATTTGAGATAAGATACTACCATATACCATATTCAGAGAATGTAGGCGAGGGCACTTGAAATGTCGCAGGTCAGGGCCGTATCAGAGAGTCCCGTATCTCCCCATTCTTTTCCTACGCTGATATTTAAGCTACGACTGCCATATTGCATATTCAGAGAGTATACGAGAGGACATTTGAAATGTCGCATGTCAGGGTCGTATCGGGGTTACCAGAGCCTTCATCCTTTTTCTAGGCTGCTATTGGAGCTACGAGTATGATATTCCATATTCTGAGAGTGTACGCGAAGGCACTTGAAATGTCGCGTGTCAGGGCCATATCGGGGATCCCAGAGTCTCCATCATTTTTCTAGGCTGCTATTTGAGCTACGACTACGATATTCGATATTCAGAGAGAGTAGGTGAAGGCACTTGAAATGTCGCATGTCAAGGCTTATCGGGGGTACCAGAGCCTCCATCCCTTTTCTAGGCTACTATTGGAGCTACGAGTATGATATATTCTGAGATATTACAAGTATAATAT
>QLNU02013940.1:20348-34762 GCA_006491805.2 Dysdera silvatica
AAAAAAACAACTAAATTTATGAGTGTTATTGCGTGAAGTAAGTAATTGTAAGTTGAAAGAGTGATCAATACGAGAAGAAATATAGTCGGCAGGTCTCACGTATTGTAAGAAATTACATTTATAGTGATTATAAAGAATTTTTATATAAAAGAGTAAGACGCAGGTGTTTACGGTGGAGAGAAAGCAGAATTAGGTTTAAAGAAGCTTTAAGAGATGTTACCGAGACATTATGAAACGTGCAGCCAGATTTTGAATAGATTCCAAGTGGTTGACATTGAGGTCTGTAAATGTATCCCAGATTTCAGAAGCATAATTTAATATTAAGGAAATGTAAGTTTTGTAACAATAATCTGATGGATTTAGTGGAATGTTTTAATTGTCCCTGTAGATAAAAAATAATTTTGATTCAGCTTGATTAACAATTCCATCGGAGACCAGAAGTAAATGTTATCCCTAGGTATCTGAAATGTGCACTTCTTGAATTGTAGTGGATTGATTTTTTTGCTGGATTAAGCTGACCAAAACTTGAATTCCACATTAAATCCGCAAGTTCTCTGTATGTAAAGCTAGCAATCCCACAAAAATAATACTAGTACCCACCATTATATAAAAACATGAAAAGCCAGGCCCCAATTCATTATATAAATCATGTGCCAGTTAATTTTTTATTCCTTTTAAGTTATAATACTGACATTTGCAAATTTACACTTACGTAAAAATAAGTGCAACAAAATAAATGGTTACTTGGTTAAAGGTCTAAAGCTGACCTGAATTTTAACCTTGCTTCTTCTGTCCCAAAAATTAATATGCCATCATGCTCAATTTCAAGATCTAGTTGAAGTAAGCATGTAAATGGATCATTATTTGGGTCATGTTATAGATTTAGATTATTGGCATTAAACTTATTTTCAAATGTGTTTTTTCCCGAAGGAAAACTATTATAGTCACAAAATAAAGACAGTCTTCCCATTCTCCTTCTTTTATTAATGAAAACGGAGATTATGTTCAGATACCAGGATTGGCAAGTTTCTGCTAAGGTGGTTAAAACCACTGGTTATAACCGGCATGGCAGAAACTAGTTTGTGCCACAGAAGTGGCAAAAACTGGCAGAAACCTGAAAAATAATTATTTTGTGCATTAAAAACTTACCAAGATAACCTAAATTGTAAAAAGGGATGCATTTTGAAGTAAAATAGGTGTAGTTACAATGTGTATAGTATTTATTCAAAGGTTACATCATAGCAAATTCACTAGCATTTAAGTTCAGGCTGATCTTTTCGATAAAGCAGTCTATAGCAAAAGATCAGTTTTCCTGCTATTTCCTAATTCAAATAATTTCTTAATTTTTCATGAATAGACGAAAAGCTTGATAGAAATATTCTTCCAAGCCCATCAGTAGGCTATTGCAGGCAGTATCACTGCATACCAGAGTTACAACTTCATTTATGGTTGTTTCCTTTAAACTAGACCACCATATAGGAACTGGGACATTTTCCAAGATTTTACTATAGTAATATGTTTCAGGAAAAGGAATTGATTTTGCTCAAAAAGCTATAACGTAAAGGAAACAATTAGGATTAATGGCAGGGGCTTACCCAAGATTCATAAACTGGGGGTGTTCAAGATTTTTAGGGGGTTTATCAAAAAATCTGGAGGGGTGTTGGAGGTGTATATAAATCCCTGAATACTAGGAATGAGATACTAGGAATTTCCTAGTATTTTCTTCCTGCTCATGTGACAATTTAGATCACATGTACTTTGGATGAAGTATATAAACTGGCATATATATGATGTTGAGTTATTGCCTGATAAAGTTTACTTTTTACCCTTTTTTGATTCATTTCCATGAGATTATTATCACCAATTAGGGTCAACTGAATCTTTTCACAAGCATTTACAATAGAAAAGTCACCTTTTCAAATCTTATTTATAAAAGGCAACAGCAATAGGTTTAAAAGCTGCAACAAGTCTTTTTACGTCTTTATTAATCATCCGATTATTTATAACTTGAACAGCACCTTTATATATCATCCATATAATTTTCATGATCTGCGAGTAATACGGATGATTCTTTATGAACGATTCCAAGAAATCTACCTAACTTTTCCACCTTATATTGCTGGGTGTTTGTGGCTTTACAGTGTTTATGTATTCCTTTAGCCAAGCACAGTGTCTGTACCGATTTCTCAAATATTTTTGAGCAGATACCATATTCTTTACAACAGACTTAAAAACAAAAAGTGTGGTTCATTCACTGTAATACAACTTATTCGATTAGTCATAAACCATTGAGGCTTTTTTTTACAGCCAGTCTGTTAGTGTTTTTGCTTTTTATTTTACAGCCAAAGACCTAATGAGGTAAAGAAGATAAGATGAAATAGGCCTTAAGTTAAATAATATGGCCTTCAAAAGGTGGTTTTCATAACAAACCTTTGATTTACTCTTGAATACATTTAATTATTTTAAAATACTTTATTAAAATAATTAATATAAACCTGTATAATATGCTAAACTATTGTCATAATATATATATATTTGTAATCTTTCATTTACTAAATGATACAATGCTATTTTAAGTACTTTTCTAAGAATTAATCTTTTTTAAGAATTTCTGCCAGTTTCTCCCACTTTCTGCCGGTTAAAACCAGTTTCTGCCGGCAGAAAGCCAACCCTGTCAGATACTGAATGGCACTGATTCATAACATATCAAAATTAACATCTGAACTCATTAACAAATCCTGGTAGCTAAACTCGCATATTCCTTTTTACTGTGTTAAAAATATGTGTTAACACTTATTTTTCCCTTAAATCAAGCTATAAATTAGCATAAAAAATTAACATTTAATAAAACCAAAACAAATATATATTGTTTGCCCTAAGTGTGTTTAAAGTAATATGAAACCAAATGTGGATAGGTGGAGTGACTAGATCATGAAGCATGATTTCTGTTATATATTATCTGTCTGAAGAAATGCCTTAAAGCAAAAGGTCTATTGCTTTCTCCTCTTCTTCATTTTCACCCTAAATATCAGATATAATTTTTTTTTCATAATTCAGTGTAATAACTTAAAGCTTGTGCATCATGTGCATCACAAAAAAAAAAAAAGAGTAGATTAATTACATATATTTTTTTATCTAGTCAATGATTATTTGCAGTTTTTTGTTGTAGCATGTGGAGCCATTGGAATATTACAAATAATACATTTTCCAGCATGTTGTTTATGCATGGCGATAACTGTGGTGATGCTGATAGAAATGTTGAGGTAATTTTTTTAAATGTCTTATAATTAATATTTCATAATATGCAAGAGAAGCAGTTTCATTATTAGCGGGTTTCAATAGATATTGAACCCGCTATTGCTTTTGGTTTTTCTGTCTGTACGCAATAACAAGGGTAAGATCTTCCGTAAATCAATAATTATAGCTGTTGTTAAGCTTGGAAACCAACCAAATTTAAATATCGACCTTAGGCAATTTTCTTTCACTTGCTTGTTAATTATTATAAAAAAAAATAATCTAAAGTCCTTATTTTGCATTGGTTTGTGGAAATATTCAGGTATCAACAATTAAGCTAGAATCTCCTATAATTACTAAGTTTTCAGCAAATTAAAATATTTAGGAAATGAAGTTTGTTGTTCTAGGAAAATCATACTTTATATTGTATTAAATTTATAAGAATAAATTAGCTTACTCCATAAATAAGTGGAAGTGAAATTTCTATAACTAACATTTCATTTTCTATAAAAAAAGCATATTTTTATGCATAATTTGTTGAAAGTATTTTATCATGCTATTCAGTCATATGCTTGTTTTGACAGAACTATATTTTTTTAAGGTGGGGTAATGCATTGGTTTATAAAGCATGGAATTCAATTTAATAAACTAAGCATGTTCTCTAATCAAAACTGCCTAGTAATAATTATTTAGGTGTACAAATGTAGTGTTGGTAGAAATATCTGATATAATTAACTGATGTGTGACACATAGCTTAGTTCAAAAGTAAAGGCCGATCAGTAATAACATTAGAACAATTAAAAAAATGAAAAATTTATTAATGGTTTCAAATACTGATATTCACACTTTATTTTTCAACATAATCACCATTTCATTCCAAACACTTTGATATTGTGAAACAAGTTTCTTCATACCCACTGCATAAAATTTGCCATCTGGGATTTTAGCCAGTTTTGCACTGAAATTTTTAATTCTTCACTTTCCTGAAACCGTCGAGATGCAAGCCAATTTTTGAGATGTAGGAAGAGATGGTAGTCACTGGGTGCGAGATTAGGACTATAAGGGGGATAATCAAAATTCTCCCATCCAAATTTTTGAATTATTTCCATTGTGGATGCAGCCATGTGTTATTGTGAAGGAGAACAACAATTCCTGATCTCAGCGTTTCCTGTCATCAGTTTTAAATGATACATCACAGTTTAGAAAGTGTTTCACAATAAACTTGTGATGTGATGGTTGTTCCAGGTTCCATGAAATCAACCAAAAGCACACCCTTTTGGTCCCAGAATACAGTTGCCATGATTTACCTTTGAGACTGGATTTGTTTGAATTTTTTCGGTTTAGATGAACTGGAATGACGCCACTGCATGGATTGTTGTTTCATTTCAGTAATGATGTATGAAATCCACGTTTCATCACCAATGATGATATGAGAAAAAATTAGTCTTCCTCATAGTTAAAGCGGTCGAGAAAAGCACATGCAGATGTCATTCTGCGATCTTTGTGAGCACTTGTCAACATTTTCGGTATCAATCGTGCACACACTCTATGATAGCTTAGAGTTTCAGTCATTATTCTCAACAATGTTGTCTTTGAAGCTTCTGGAAATTCCAGAGAAAGATTGCTAATTGTAAAGCATCAATTTTCTCTCACTTTTGCATTCACAAAGACCAATGAGATCGTCAGTTCAGACACTAGGCCTGCCACTTCTCTGTTCGTGAACATTTGACTGGACTTCCTTAAATTCATGACACCATTGCCTTAACTTTTCCTTCACTCATTGTGGTAGGCCCATGTGTTTCACACAGTTGACAGTAAATTTCAGCAGCTTTATATCCTCTTGTGTTTAGGAATCTAATCACTGATCGAACTTCACAACTGGCGGGATTTGTTATTATCACACTTATTTTAATACACTGTCTCTCAAATGTAAACATCAATTGACTGGTGACAGTATGGCAGTTACAGGTCCAACAGACCAATTAAAGCTGCTGTAGCATTTAAATCTACACCTTGAATTTAAGAACTAAATTTGTATACTTTCCCTCGAAGATTAGTTCGGAATACCCCCTCTTCCTTTCGTATCGACAATGCCTGTGTGACTTTTTCTTTCAAACCTCTCACCATTTTACTAAAATTTCAAGATTTCCTCTGCAACAGTTTAAAGATCAACTGCGGACCACACATAGAATCTCCTTCGTAGTCTCCTTTCCAGAAACATGAACCACTACTCAATACTTTGGCACTGTAGAAATTGTAAAACCCCAAAGTTTAACAGTATGGATGGTCTGGACTCCAGACCTTAAGATCCTTTATTACCTCTTTCCGAATGATGTCCAGCAGCCCCAACTGCACCTGAAATTCGCTTTTATGCGCTTGCGCAAACCTTTTAATCCAATGGCAGCGTTACTTCCAAGTAACTCCTCCTACTAAAATTTTGCAACAAAACTGGCAACGCTGAGGCTGAATTAACGGCACCCTGTTTCACGCCATGCGAGCAGTATTGTTTAATCTTAGCTTGCTGTGCGACTAAGATACTTTACCAGTCATCATCATCATCATCATATTCAACCATTATCTATCCACTGCTGGATGAAGGTCTCTCCAAATGCTTTCCACACAAGTCTATCCTGGGCCATTCGTTTCCACGTCACCCCAACCTGTTTTCTTATTTCATCCACCCATCTAGTTTGAGGACGTTTTCTAGGTCTTCGGTGGTCTCTTGGAATCCAGTTCAGAATTTCTGTTGTCCATCGTTGATCAGTTCTTCTTGCAATATGCCCAGCCCATCGCCATTTCAGCCCTTTTACTTTAACAATGATGTCCTCTACTCTAGTTTGCTCTCTCACCCAAGTGTTTCTTTTTCGATCTCTCCTAGTTATTCCAAGCATGCACCTCTCCATGCTCCTTTGCGTTGTCTGTAACTTTCGTATTGCTCCAACTGTTAGACTCCATGTCTCTGATCCATAAGAGAGGACTGGCAATACACACTGGTTGAAGACCTTTCTTTTTAGACACAAAGGCAATTTCCCCTTCAGGATAAAACTGTTTCTTCCAAATGCACTCCAGCCAAGTTTAATACGTCTGTTGAGTTCTTTCATAATGTTGCCATCCATTGAAATCAGCTGGCCAAGGTAAATATATGAATCAGCAATTTCTAGCTCAATGTTGTCAACTTGTATTTTTGTTTCCTCTACAAAATTATTGAACATGATCTTAGTTTTTTGTAGGTTCATCTTGAGTCCAACTTCTTTACTTCTAGTTGAGAGCTCCTGTACCATGTCTTGGAGTTCTGATGGGTTCGTTGAAAAAATAACAATGTCATCAGCAAACCGCAGATGATTTAAATATTCACCATTTATTTTTATTCCCTTGTTATTCCAATTTATCAGCTGAAAAATCATCTGTAAAGCTGAAGTAAAAAGTTTTGGAGAAATGGTATCTCCCTGCCTCACACCTTTACCAATTTTGATAGCTTCGGTATCTTTATGTAACCGAAATTTTGCACTTGCATTTTTATACACACGTTTCACCATGTCAATGTACACATCCTCAATGTCTGTTGATCTTAAAGAGTTGATGACTGCTGATGTTTTAATAGAGTCAAAGGCCTTCTCATAGTCAATAAATGCAACACACAATGGAAGTTCATATTCATGTGTTCTTTCAATTAATTCTCTTAATACTTGAATATGGTCCACTGTACTGAATCCACTTCGAAATCCAGCTTGTTCTCTTGGTTGAGCTGCATCTAATTTTTTCTGCAGGCGATGTGTTAGCACTTTTGTGAAGATTTTATAAATAGCAGGTAACAAGCTAATTGGTCGGTAATTTTTCAAATCCTCTTTATCACCTTTTTTATGCAAAAGAATTACTGTTGCAGAATCCCATTGGTTTGGTATGTTACCGCTGTTAAGACATTTGGTAAAGAATTTTGCAAGTATGTCTTCTACATATTCTCCAGCTTCTTTTAAGATATCTAATGTAATACCATCATCACCAGGGGCTCTTCCTTTCTTCATACTTTTTATTGCAAATGAAACTTCTTCTTTTAAGATTTTAGGAGCTGTTCCTTCGACTATCTCAGAGTCTTCGTTTAATCCACTGTTACTTTCGTATAGATTTTTGTAGAATTCTTCAACTCTTCTAAGTATTTCTTCCCTATTTCTTGTTACGGTGCCATCCTCTCCTTTTAATGCAATGATGTGTTTCTTCCCAACAGATAAACTTCCTTTAACAACCCTAAGGCTCTTGTTATTTTCAATGGCCTTCCTTACTAACTCAAAATTCTTTTTATATTCTTTACAGAGAACTTTATTTTATACTTGCATTTTCTGATGGACATTCTGCCTACTCTCAGTCAGTTATCATTAAATTTTCAACTACCAAATTTACCCCTCCCTGAAGTATATTATACACTATACAATAACTTATGTGCACTGGAAAAACTAAAATCAAGTCCAGGAATCAACTTTACTAGTATTTTGTCTTCAAAAATAGTTCATAATGTAAAAATAAAACCCGAAGCTTACAAAGATTTTGCTACTTCATTTGTAACAATAAAATCTCTTTTTCATTCATTGATAAACAAATTTGAAGATATCTCATTCATAGATTCAATGAAATTTTTGAATTTCAAAATTTGGGCCAGAGAGTTTGGGGACAGAGACATTACCAAGTGCATTATAATATTTGGAGGCGTTATGCGAGAAAACAACTGTTCTGTTGAAGGCATCGTATGCAAATGGATTGATTTTAAACATTTTTTGTACATAAAACGCAAGAATGTCTGCAAGTGGAGTTGGAGTTCTGTAAATGAATTGAATACTATAAGGAATTTTTCATTGTTAATAGACTTGCTTCTCAGTCTTCCAACTCAGAGTGTGGATTGTGAACAAGGTTTTTCTGTCATGAAAAGGGTAAAAGTTGATTGGTGAAGCAAAAATAAAAAATAGGGCAACAAACTTAACTTTGGGGCAAACAAAATAATTCCTGTGGTTGCCCACAGGGCAACCACAAAAATTCACAAGTTTCTACCCTTGATCCTAGAGTAGATTATTGGGGAACTCCACAAAGCGAAGATATGGTATTGGATCAATATTTTTCAATCTGTACATATTGTAACCTGTCAGTTAAATAATTTTTCAATAAGAGATTTGGTTTACCTTGAACACCTACAGTAAATGATTTCAAGATTAGTCTATTATAATTAATAGTGTCGAATGCTCTCGACAAATCGAAAAAGATCCCATGCATCGACTTTCTTTGGTCAATAGCTGAGTAGATGAAATCCGAAAAAAATATTAGCAATTGTAACTCCTATGACGAACCTGTACTCCCATGGCACAAATGCTACAACCACCACCTTCAAGTTCACTGGGCTAAAGATCCTTTCAGACTAGTTTGACTATGTATAAACATACCACTATTTATGCCAGTGGTTCCCAACCTGGACATCTCCACAACTATTTTTAGTTGCAATTATTTTTGTAAGGAATTTTATACCAAATGTTTCCAACGCTTTTATATTTCAACATGGCTACACACATTGCAATATTTTACTAATGGTTGTTAACTTTATATCTGTAATATATATATATAAAATATTTAGTAATATATTTTTATATTTAATGTGTTTTCCTTACTCTGTTAAAAATGCTTTTATTATGCAGGTGTGACAACGGCGGAGAGCTTTTGGTTACTATAAAAGGGTGTCACAGATTACTTGGCTGTTATAAAAGTGTGTCGCAGCTTGAAAAGGTTGAGAACCACTAATTTATGCTATGTAACTGGCGGCATTCCAAATAATTCATCATGCAGTTGGCTGAAATGCAAAACACGAATTAGTGAATTTCATCAAGTCAATCCATTCATGTTTTGTAAAAGTAGTAAAACTGAAGTGTAATATCTGTAGATAATAGATTGGAATTTAGATTTTAGTGTGAGGGGTGTCATTATTAAAGTATACTGCTATGGTAAGTCTTTAAATAGATAGGTTATAAGTCAGCAAAAAATAAAAGTTGTGTAAAGTTTTTCACATATAATTTTAGTAATTATGGCTGATTATTGAAAGTAAATGATACTTATTTAAAAACACTCATTATTACAACTGCATTTTATTTTCAGGTATATTTGCATTGTGGTGCCAAAGAAGCCCTTACAAATGTAACTGAACCTCAAAAATGTCAATATAAAGCTCTATTTCAAACGAGGCTAGTGTGTCACACTGATTCAATGCTAGTATATCCTCGCCTGAACAGTAAGTACCAACACGAGTGGGATGATCTATTGACAGACTACAAACATGGATATTTAACTGAAAAGGTAAGTTCATTTTGAATCGGAAACTTAGAACCATGCAAGTTTGAAAACAAAAAAAATAATAATTTTAGCCAATGCAGATTTCTACGTACAAAGCTTGTCAGTTTTGAGGTCATTTCTTTATTTTTAAGAGCTTTGAGAAATTACAAATGGAAATTAAAAGCAAATTCTGGATTTATTGATAGGTTGGTTTTAGGTGCATTTTCTACCATGTATGCTTGTCTGCAGTGATTATCACAGTTTAATGTCCTATTACCCAACATTAATACATTTATTTTAATAATCACAAATTTAAATTCAGTCATAACCTTCAACCGGAAACATCAGTGTTAATAACTATTGTAATCAGGGTTTTTAAATTTGCAGTCGCTAATCTTATTTGGCACTTATAAATTTCATTTTGACGACCAAGATTTTAAACACTATTGCCATTTTTGCTGTGTAACTTTTTTGATTTTTTCTGCTTATGTAACAAATTCTAACTGTTCAACCCTTTATTGTTCCTTCTTAAAGAAATGAGAGTTCTCAGAAATTCTCCAGTTTCAAATGCTGGAAAATTTGTTTGATCGTGTTCACCTCAATTAAAAGGCATTCTCGATGACTTTTTTTTTTTTTAATTTCTTATTAAATACGGGGTCCAAAAAGACTTGTTTACTAAAATTATTAAATCATATTGTACTTGATCGTTATACCGAACAAAATCCGTATTTTCCTCACTATATCCAGAAACTCACTAAATGCTGGCTATAAGTGGGTCTTACTGTATTTTACATCCCCTGAGTTTTTAACTAGACACTTTTTGCAGTAGGGGCTTAGAATTTAATTAATGTTTTCATTTTTTATTAATATATTTAATAATATTAAATATCTAAGCGGACTAATATATTACGTCGATGGAAATACAAATCTTGCATTAATGGGCCTTTACACATTGTTGTAATGATGACCTTCGCAATGTTGAATTACGACGCAACAAAAGCGTGTTGAAAAAGAATGGTTACCCGACTAAATTTATCGCTCGTAACTAATGTGGTGTTAGTGGTGGAAACAGGAATGTAGAAGATGAAATCGGGCAGACATCAGTAGATATATATGCCCTATGTGGTAGGTGTCTCAGAACAGTTGTCCCAAATTTTCCATCGTTTGAATGTTAAGACCACCTACAAACCTGAACACACTCTTTGAGATCTATCAAGTTAAGGATCGTGTTTCTGGTTAGAAAAAAATTATGTTATTTACCAAATATCGTGTGGAGACTGTGACAAGGTGTATGTTGGACAGACGGGAAGATCGATACGTCTACGAGGAAAGGAGCAGATTAGCATTCGATGAAAGTGTTACATCAAAATTGGACAAATCTGGGTAGTAGGCTCTTTCTGGAATCATGTGGGACTTACAGCTTAAGGAGTCATGCTATTAACATCTCAAAACCTCTACCAGAACCTTAGAAGGTTTTTGCCAAACCTCGAGTTTGAGGGTAGTCATCTGATATCATCGGGTGTGGTGGGTTTCCCTAAACAGAACCTAGCACCAGATGATGTCAAATGGCGATTCCCAACATGCGGGTATATAAACTTAGGACTTTCACGAACTCTTCATTCTGCCTTCACTTGACAAAGGGAGCAGTTGGCTCTCGAAAGGTCATTCTAAACCCTAAGCCCAGTGTTGAAATAACTGTTACATAAAAAGGTTAAACACTGGTAAAATAGCAATGAAAAAGATCACTCAAGCTTTCGGACGCATCAGCAGCAGTCCTTCATCAGGAGTAATGACGATGTTATGTTTCTGTCTCTTTTTTATACTTGAAATTTCTGGAAAACCCTTCATCAGAGTAGTCCCGCAGAATGGAAAAACCCAATGAGAACCAATGGGAGGCCTCCAATAGAATCATGGAAGAACCCCAATAGGGACCAATGAGAAACCCATACTGCAGGCTACCTAAGTTGGAGATCTCTCATACATTTCAGAGTAAGAGTTGTTTATAAGTTTCTGGAAGTGTTTGTGATGTATTAATGGCTTTCCCGTGTAGTTTGTAAGTTTCCCAAGATTCTAAGAAGAGTCTACTATTCTTGTTTGTGATGTGACGGTGTAGTATTTTTGTTGAGTCCCAGTCGGGTTCGTGTCCGTGTTGTAAAGCGTGTTCTGCCAGACGTGAGGCTATGTCTCCTTTCGCGAGTGCTTGTTTGTGTTCTTTTTTTCTTGTTTTGATCATTCTTTTTGTTTGTCCTATGTAATGTTTGTTGCAGTCTTTGCATGGTATTTGGTATATGGCGCCTGTGAGATCTTCTGGTGGAACTGGGTCTTTAACTTTTGTAAGTTGTTTGCGAAGTGTTGTGACAGGGGAATAGAATGTTTGGATATTTGCCTCTTTAAGGATGCGAGAGATTGTTTCGGAAATGCCGTGAATATATGGAATAGATATGCGGGTGTGAGATGTATTGTTTAAAGATGTACTATTGGGTCTACAGTTTCTGAGAATGAATCGTTTAGGGTATCCATTATTTTTAAGTGCCGTGTGTATGTGTTTTGTTTCTGTGTTTGAAAGTGTTTCATTACTGCAGTGAGAATTCGCTCTAAGACTTAATGTTTTAACAACGGAAGCTTTGTGGCATGTTGGATGATGCGATTTAAAATCGAGATATCTGTCTGTATGTGTGGGTTTACGGTAAACTGAGGTGAAGGTTGAGTTATTGTGAGATCTGTGTACAAGAACGTCTAGGAGGACTTTATTGGTTCATTCTGTTTCTCAGTATGTGACTTTATATGAGTTGTTAAGGTAATGGAAGAAGCTTTTGGAGTGTATTAGTTTTAAGTATGAATAAACGTATCAGTTTAATTTATCTTTTCCAGAATTCTAATGTTAAAATTCGATGAGGACAAAGTAGTTTCCCCAAATGACTCCATGACCAAGTTAGCTACAACACTTGAGACTGGAGATCCCATGGCAGTGCCAAAACTTGTCTATAGAAACAACCATTTGAGAACACAGCAGAGTCTAAACAAAATTTCAACAATGTGCAGATGTCGTGAGGTATTAGTGAAGTGCGTTCATGTAGTGTTGTGCCATATTGGAGGCATGTAAGTGCGATGTCGATCGCAAGCGATGTGGGAATGCAAGTGAAGAGAGAAATTACATCGAATGAGACCATGAGGTCTTCGTCAAGTTGTAGGTTCTTTAAAGAGGTGTAGAAGAATTGGCTAGTAGAAACAGTGTAGCTACATTACCCATTATAGGAGAGAGTAGACGTGCAAGATATTTTGATAGGTTATAATATGTAGGAGAGCTGCAGAAACTAACTTATTGGTCTGAGAGGAATATTTTGCTTGAGAATTTTAGGTAACCAGAAGGATGGTAAGGCCGGAAGTGCATTTTAAAGAGTCGAGATTAAAATGTAAGTTTTTAGATTTATAGAGAGTTTTAGAAGGAGAGAGTTCATTTGGATTGAATTGTTTGTGTAGGTCTTTTGTGATGCAGGTGTATGTATTTCTAAACGCTTCCTTTCTTCCTCAGAAACCCACACATATAGACAGATATCTCGATTTTAAATCACATCATCCAACATGCCACAAAGCTTCCGTTGTTAAAACTTTAAGTCTTAGAGCAAATTCTCACTGCAGTAATGAAACACTTTCAAACACAGAAACAAAACACATACACACGGCACTTAGAAATAATGGATACCCTAAATGATTCATTCTCAGAAACTGTAGACCCAATAGTACATCTTTAAACAATACATCTCACACCTGCATATCTATTCCATATATTCACGGCATTTCCGAAACAATCTCTCGCATCCTTAAAGAGGCAAATATCCATACATTCTATTCCCCTGTCACAACACTTCGCAAACAACTTACAAAAAGTTAAAGACCCAGTTCCACCAGAAGATCTCACAGGCGCAATATACCAAATACCATGCAAAGACTGCAACAACATTACATAGGACAAACAAAAAGAATGATCAAAACAAGAAAAAAAGAACACAAACAAGCACTCGCGAAAGGAGACATAGCCTCACGCCTGGCAGAACACGCTTTACAACACGGACACGAACCCGACTGGGACTCAACAAAAATACTACACCGTCACATTGCTGGAACTACACGGGAAAGCCATTAATACATCACAACCACTTCCAGAAACTTATAAACAACTTTTACTCTGAAATGTATGAGACACCTCCAAATTAGGTAGCCCGCAATATGGGTTTCTCATTGGTCCCTATTGGGATTCTTCCATGATTCTATTGGAGGCCTCCCATTGGTTCTCATTGGGTTTTCCCATTCTGCGGGACTACTCTGATGAAGGGTTTTTCCAGAAATTTCAGTATAAAAAAGAGACAGAAACATAACATAGTCATTACTCCTGATGAAGGACTGCTGCTGATGCGTCCGAAAGCTTGGGTGATCTTTTTCATTGTTATTTTACCAGTGTTTAACCTTTTTATGTAAATTTCCTCCCTGGTAATTTCCCTACCGCGGAAAATACATTTTAACATCAAAGGGTGATTTCCATTGTTGTGTACAATTTTATACAAAACAAATAATTTAAAACGAAATTCAATAATCCTATTTTGAGAAGGAATATTTTCCAGGAAGAGCTGATTACATTTCCTATGGAGGGGGGGGGGGGTTCATCTCCACTAACTACTGCCCTATATTCTCCCAAAAAAATTTATCACTGGATCTGCCACTGTATTCGATATATTGTTTATTACATACCTGTCAGTAAATAAATTCCACATTTTTAATCAATTACGAAATAAACAGAATCAGTTATAAATAAGGAGAATTTTATCAGAACACTATTTGCTACAGTCTATGTTGTAGTGAAACAGTCTATGATATAGTGAAAC
>QLNU02013940.1:34862-46908 GCA_006491805.2 Dysdera silvatica
AAACCCTTCATCAGAGTAGTCCCGCAGAATGGAAAAACCCAATGAGAACCAATGGGAGGCCATTGGGGTATCCATTATTTTAAGTGCAGTGTGTATGTGTTTTGTTTCTGTGTTTGAAAGTGTTTCATTACGTGAAATTAGATCTAAAGACTTAACAGCAATGGAAAGCTTTGTGGCATGTTGGATGATGAGATTTAAAATCGAGATATCTGTCTGTATGTGTGGGTTTACGGTAAACTGAGGTGAAGATTGAGTTATCGTGAGATCTGTGTACAAGAACGTCTAGGAAAGGGAGTTTATTGTTCTGTTCTGTTTCGTATGTGAATTTTATATGTGAGTTTAAGTTATTAAGGTAATGGAAGAAGCTTTGGAGTGTATTAGTTTTAAGTACAACAAACGTGTCGTCGACGTATCTTTTCCAGAATTTAATGTTAAAATTCGGTGAAGACAAAGCAGTTTCCTCAAATGACTCCATAACCAAGTTAGCTACAACACTTGAGACCGGAGATCCCATGGCAGTGCCAAAAACTTGTCTATAGATAGAACCATGTGAGGAGAACACAGCAGAGTCCAGACAAAATTTCAACAATGTGCAGATGTCGTGAGGTGTTAGTGAAGTGCGTTCATGTAGTGTTGTGTCATTTTGGAGGCGTGTAAGTGCGGTGTCGATTGCAAGTGATGTGGGAATGCAAGTGAAGAGAGAAATTACATCGAATGAGACCATAAGGTCGTCGTCGTCAAGTTGTAGGTTATTTAAAGAGGTGCAGAAGGATTGGCTAGTAGAAATAGTGTAGTCGTTACTATCGATTATAGGAGAGATTAGACGTGCAAGATGTTGTGATAGGTTATATGTAGGAGAGCTGCAAAAACTAACTATTGGTCTGAGAGGAATATTTTGTTTATGAATTTTAGGTAATCCGTAGAAGGATGGTAAGCGGCCAGAAGTGCATTTTAAAGAATCATAGAGATTAAATGTAAGTTTTTTAGATTTATAGAGTTTTAGAAGGAGAGAGTTCATTTTGGATTGAATTGTTTGTGTAGGGTCTTTTATGATGCGGGTGTATGTATTTCTAAACGTTTCTTTTCTTCCGTAAACCCACACATACAGACAGATATCTCGATTTTAAATCACATCATCCAACATGCCACAAAGCTTCCGTTGTTAAAACTTTAAGTCTTAGAGCGAATTCTCACTGCAGTAATGAAACACTTTCAAACACAGAAACAAAACATACACACGGCACTTAAAAATAATGGATACCCTAAACGATTTCATTCTCAGAAACTGTAGACCCATTAGTACATCTTTAAACAATACATCTCACACCCGCATATCTATTCCATATATTCACGACATTTCCGAAACAATCTCTCGCATCCTTAAAGAGGCAAATATCCATACATTTTATTCCCCTGTCACAACACTTCGCAAACAAAAGTTGAAGACCTAGTTCCACCAGAAGATCTCATAGGTGCCATATACCAAATACCATGCACAGACTGCAACAAACATTACATAGGACAAACAAAAAGAATGATCAAAACAAGAAGACAAGGACACAAACAAGCACTCGCTAAAGAAGACATAGCCTCACATCTGGCAGAACACGCTTTACAACACGGACACGAACCCTACTGGGACTCAACAAAAATACTACACCGGCACATTACAAACTACACGGGAAAGCCATTAATACATCACAACCACTTCCAGAAACTTATAAACAACTCTTACTTTGAAATGTATGGGACCTCCAAATTAGGTAGCCCGCAGTATGGGTTTCTCATTAGTCCCTATTGGGGTTCTTCCATGATTCTATTGGAGGCCTCCCATTGGTTCCCACCGGGTTTTTCCATTCTGCGGGACTACTCTGATGACGGTTTTTTTCCAGAAATTTCAAGTATAAAAAGAGACAGAAACATAACATCGTCATTACTCCTGATGAAGGACTGCTGCTGATGCGTCCGAAAGCTTGAGTGATCTTTTTCATTGCTATTTTACCAGTGTTTAACCTTTTTATGTAATTTCTCTGGTACTTTCTACCGTGGAAAATACATTTTAACATCAAGGGTGATTTCCATTGTTAGCATTAATTTTATACAAAACAAATAATTTAAACGAAATCTGTCAACTTATTTGAGAAGCGAATATTTTCCAGGAAGAGCTTGATTACATTTCCGGTGGAGGGGAGGGGTGTTCATCTCCTAATTTAACTCATTTTGGCCCCCGAGAGCCCTCCCCAAAAAAATTTATCACTGGATCTGCCACTGTATTCGATATATTGTTTATTACATACCTGTCAGTAAATAAATTCCACATTTTTAATCAATTACGAAATAAACAGAATCAGTTATAAATAAGGAGAATTTTATCAGAACACTATTTGCTACAGTCTATGTTGTAGTGAAACAGTCTATGATATAGTGAAACCTCGAGTGAAACAGTCTATGATATAGTGAAACCTCGGTTGAAACTATGATATAGTGAAACCTCGATTGAAACTATGATATAGTGAAACCTCAAACAGTCTACAGTCTATGATATAGTGAAACCTCAAACAGTCTACAGTCTATGATATAGTGAAACCTCAAACAGTCTACAGTCTATGATATAGTGAAACCTCGATTCGTCATTCCCAGATCTGTCATTTTCCCATATTCATCTTTCAAAAATACTACTTTTCTTACATAATCTTATTTTATAACAGTCTGCCTCCTCTGTCATTTTTCGGACTCCTGTTGAAAATGATGTCAAGTTTTCACTGTATAAACTCATGTTTACGGAAAATTTAAATGTAGTTTTGAGAAATTGATGAAATATACAAGGGTCATTCAACGTATAAATTTCTCTAGTCTCTCTGTAGTTTTTCTACTACTTCAAGGTTCCAATGTACCTTGAGAACCTAGAATTATCAGGGAATTTGAAATCATCCATAATGGTCAGGGAAAAAAGATATCTTTTTGTCAAACCAGGAAAAGTCAGGGAAAACCTTAAATTCTGTTTCGGATAGCTAAATCTCACTGAGGCTAAATCTCAGTGAGGGACTTTTCTCCTTAACTGAAGTTCAGGTGAAAGTTGCTTGTGATTGGTCAGGGAATTTTACCAAAAAAATCAGGATTTTTTTCAGGATTGACATATGAAGGGTGTACATTTCAGGCTGACGATATTGTTCCACATTTCTCGACATAATTGCCTTCAGCGTTCAGGCATTTGCTTCCAATTTTCAAAGCCTGTTACCAAGAATTTAAGGTTCTCAATACGTTTTTAATGGCAGCCTGAACCTTGGCATTGATTTAAAAATCTAGACCCTGAAACTCCCCTTGCAGTGTTAAAAAAAAGGTGGAAGTCACTAGGTTGTCACAGCTCAAGGCTGTAAGGATTGCCAAGACGTTCTCAACTCAGTTCTGCAATTTTGGCATGTGTTTGTTCAGCAGAGTTTGGATGGAAGTTATAATCAAGAAAAATAATATCATCTGACAGAAGCCCAAGATTATTGTGTGAGAAGTACTGATTTTACTTTATCCAAGGTTTGACAACTTAATTACGTCCCACACCTCTTTCTTACCACATATGACTGCCATGCTGACAATGCTTATAATAACATAAGCTTAGTTTTTAATGATGCTTTCTGTTTAATATGCTGCTACGCATGGGTGTTTACCAGAATAGTAATATGTATTATTTATGCTGGAGAAGGGAGTAAGGCTATGTAGCCATCTAAGTATCATTACTTCTACGTTTTACTGACTAGGTAAGCATGTATTGCATAACCTATATATAATATAAATGTCACATGCATATAAGATATGAAATGCTCTTTTATTTTAGGGTTATCATAATGCTCTTCAAAAATTGTTTCATGAGGTAGGTTATGTAAAACCAACAGAAATAAAAGCCGAAGTGGAATCAAAAGTAGAAGTCTCCTCCTCTGACACATCAAAGGGATTTACAGACTTAGCAACATGCAATTTGGTAATCTATTTCTAAAATTTGTATTAAATGCTATGTATATTTCCACAATGTAAACTACCTATATCTGTGGGCACATGTTTTTGCATAATGTGACTTAGTTCTTTGTGGTTGGGATAGAAAACAGTATTTCTCGGGCTTTGATTAATAACCATTCCTTTACTTTTCGATGACCAACAGATTGAAGGTAGGGAAAGTCTGGGGGCTGTTTCAGAAAGAAAAGGGGAAAACATATGGTCTGAAATTAAGATTGCAAACTCTAGTTAATGTTAGTCTCAACTCATATTACAAATTAAATTTTGCTCTGTGCATCATTATCAAAATCATCCAGTATCAGGCTTTTCATCCCAAAGTAGGTTTCTATAGACATCGACAAAGTTATCATAGTAAATGTATCATTCATATCAAATTTTTACTTGTCTCGGAGATAGGCCTCCCCCCCCCTCCAAGTGGTAAATACATCATTTCATTCTTTTTTCTTCTAAAATTTCCTGAAGGCCCTATGGACCACACTTTGAGAAACACTGATATACAGCACAGAAAATACAGTAGACAAGAAATGCTAATAGATGTTCTGTACAAAATACAGATAAAAATTTTTGTTCCATTTTTTTCAATAAGCACCCTACTCACTGTCCGTTTATAAAAAACGAAGTCTGGTGGCAAAGCCGGTTTTGTCTCGTCGACACCTGTTGTTTCTGGCTTTTCCACCGGACTTCTTTTTGTGAACAAATACTACTTAATAGTTACTATGGCAGACTCTGAATTGAGTACAATTCTCAGTTTAGAAATCACATTAAGTCATCAGTACCATTTCAAACAACTCATTATGCAGCTTTCAATCATAAAATTACAAAGTCACAAAATAAACCACTTCTAACTCTACAGTGGGCATAATGGTAACATATTCCAGTCACATTCATTTCATCAACACCACTTAGCCAACAGGTTACTACATGAACAGGGTCATTTCCCCAACATGTTATTTCACCGACACATTATTACATCCACAGGATCAGCTAGCTGATATACTGTATGTAAATATTTTAATTAAAAATGCCCATTTTCATATAAAATGTCATAATTATGCCCCATGACTCAGTGTACCCTTATGAAATATTGGGTTCTTCGTTCATGAAATGAATGTGATTTGGTTAAATATTTATAGTCTTTAATTACCTACAACAGATTTTTATAAACAAAGGTCACTGAGAGTTAAATAGCAAAACAAGTATCTCTTTAATTAAAAATTTTGCACCCTTGTGCAAATTTTATTTTAGCAGCAACGTGTTTTTTTTTATGAACATAAACTACAGGTATGGTTAAATAGTTGCAAATATCGGAAGCGAATTTGGGAAAAAACGTGAAGTTCAGGTAATACTTAATGGTGTAATATGACCTCAAAAATTGGCCATCTGCACTCATTCACCGTGCTCACCTTGAATAAAAGAGTCACTATTCATATATATATGATCATCATTATCATGAATATGATGATATACATATGAAATGTGGCTTTTTTTTTACTCAATGAGGGGCATGGTGAATGATTGGGGATGGCCCATTTTTGAAGTCACGCTAGGATATTGGGTAATATTGTACCTGATTTAAGAAATATCTGTGTAAATATTGAAAAAAATTTGGATCTGGATAGAATAAAGCCAAGAAAATATTATTCAATAAGCATAAATTGCATCACTAAAATTTGTAGTAAAATTGTCGGCATAATGGCGTGTTGGTGATATGACCTTGTCAGCAAAGTGATGTCCATAAAATAATGTGTCGATAAAGTGATTGTCGGTGAAATGAACCAGACCCAACACATTTATATATCATGCCATTAATCTGGATTCGCTGTTATTATAGAATGAATGTCCTCCGCTTTTCCTGCCCACCATGACTCCTGGTGTTTGGTTCTCTTGACAGTAGACCTTTGGATTCCTTGGCAAACTGTTGGTCCTGGCACCGCATAACCTTTGCTATCCATACACCATAAAAGGGAAATATGATTCACATCTAGTAGAATGAAATTTGTTGATAAATTAATTTTATTATGGTTTTTAAAGAAGTGTTTTTATCACTTATGCAATTTTTTCATTTTTAAAGGAAATATGAAACTAAGTAGTAAATGAGAGAAATATGAGCGATACACTGCGCAAAAATAATATTAAAAACAAATTACACACAAACGCAGTTTAATTTGAGCTGGAGAAACATCGTTTTTCCCATCTACTTGAAAATAATTTC
The DNA here is from genome assembly GCA_006491805.2 of Dysdera silvatica. Lineage (NCBI taxonomy): Eukaryota > Metazoa > Arthropoda > Arachnida > Araneae > Dysderidae > Dysdera > Dysdera silvatica. The sequence continues at coordinate 41,080 of QLNU02013940.1, forward strand.
TTTACAGTCAAAAACTCGTTTGAATTCACCACGCGCCTTAAAAACTGCACCACCTTCTCTTCAAAAATGGTTTCTTTTGACGTGAAAAGTTTATTCACTTCTGTACCATTAAAGGGAGCTCTTGACGCTTTGGCTAACTGTATGAGGGAGTTCCATTACTCAGATTTCGAAATTCATGAACTTTTACATCTCACCAATCTGTGTGTTAATAATACAGTTTTTTCGTACCAAAATAAGTTTTTTAAACAGATGGATGGCCTTGCCATGGGGAACCCCCTCTCTCCCTTACTTGCGAATATATATATGCACTACGTTGAAACAAAGATTTTAGACCTTCTCCCCTTCGATTGTTGGATCAGGTACGTTGACGATGTTTTCGCGATCTTGACTGATCCTAACACAAACCTTGAACTGGCAGCCGGAATTTTGAACTCGGTTGACAACTGTATCCAGTTCACCTTCGAGGAGGAGAAAAACTCCAAATTGGCCTTTTTGGATGTGATGGTTACGCGAACGGAGACCGGTTACAAAACCAGCATCCATCACAAACCGGGTGCTATTTGCCTACCACCACATGCCAAATCCGCACACCCACAATCCCAAAAGATGTGCACTTTCCATTGGCTTACCTCCCGTGCTCTGAAATTGTTTTCTTCTGAACAAGCGCTCTCCAAAGAGCTTACACATTTGCAAAACATCGCCTCAAACCGGGGATATCATCCGTCGGTGATCGACCTCGCAGTAAAGAAACTATCCAGAGTTCCCAAGTTCACATCCACTTTGTGCCATGAAACGGCTCCCACCAAAGAAACGATCTGCATTCCGTTTGTGCCAAATCTTTCATCTAGAATCTCCTCCATCCTCCGCAAATTTAATTTCCGCGTTATTTTCAAGCCAGGTAACAAACTTGGTGTTACCCAACTAAAAGACCAGATTCCTGACCACAATAATTTTGGCATTTATAAAATAGATTGTGAATGCGGATTGTCCTACGTTGGCCAAACACGTAGAGCCCTGCATTTCAGACTCAAAGAGCACCAATCGTACGTTCACAAACAAGATTTTGAAAAATCGGCCATTGCAAAACACTTATGGAAACATGGCCATCGTTTCTGTTTTGCCGATGCTAAAATAATTGAAAAAGTCCGTTCACCCTCAGATCTCAATTTTTTCGAGGCCTTTCATATCTTCAGTAATTCCTGTACAATAGTCAACGAGCCATCTGAGAACGATTTTTCCCCCACTTGTTACAAACCTCTCTTTCAATCAACATAATTTCTTCTTCCAACAATAATTGTTCCTTTTCCTTTTACTTAGCATTCTGCACAATAGATGGCGACACAAATCAGGCTTTTTGTTATGTTATCTGTTTCGCCTTTTTCACTTTTTCGTTTTTGGTTTAGTGGCAACAAATCAGTTTGGACGAATTTCTGACGATGGTGGACGCTTGATTTTCCACCGAAACAATTGTAAAATGTCTCTCCTGCTCAAATTAAACTGCGTTTGTGTGTAATTTGTTTTAAATAAGTAGTAAATATTGAAAATAAAAGTTTGATATGTGGAATTTTTTTTATTTCAGGAATATGAAAAATTGAAAAAATCCCTTGGTAAACTTAACGATGAAATTGAAGTTCTCAAACTTATGCTGGATATCAACAAAATTAAAAACAGGACAAAAAATCCAGGAAACTAGGACACTTCAATAAATAGTACAAATGCAATCACATGTACTGATTTCATGTATCTCAACGTTTTCTTACATTAAAGCACGGAAAATTTTTCTCATCATAGCTGATGATGTGGTAGTATTAGATGATAAATTGCTCGCAAAGAATAGAATGATTTCACTATGCCTTGTGGGAACCGAACCCATGAGCTCTTGGTATCCATCCAAGGGCTCTTTCGACTAAGACCTACCATCCTTCCCTTTTCGAGCACATATAAAGCTTCACTATAAATGAGTTTTTTAAAATTGTACGGTGTTTGGACTGCTTTTTGAACAAATTAAATCGATGTCAAAGAAGTAAATATCCAAAAGACAAGACTAGCATGATATTAAAGATATATACTGGATATCAAGGGGTCGTGGGTTCAGTTCCCACCAGGCACCATGAAATCATTCTTTTTTTTTTGCGAGAAATTTGTCATCTAATATTTTCTTATATCTTTAGAAAAATCTTCACGGAAGGAAATTTTCCCCTTCATATTGTATATAACTTATGTGAATGAGTGTAAAATCTTTGTCTTTTGTCATGTTTAAGGATTTTTTTAAAGGTTGTTCAAATAATGGATTTGAAAATTGTTACTTTGCCTCGACGAAGGTGAAATTTCTTATAAAAAATAAAGCAAATAATATGATATTTGTAGTACATTTTTCATATAATTTATGAAGACCTTTAGATTGGAATGCATTTATTAAGGAAGAGAGGAGGATTAACAAAATAGATAAAAAAAACTTTATTCTAAACAAAAGTTAAATCAATTAAGATGTGTATCTTATCAAAAAATGCCTAATAAGTTTTAATGATAAAAAAAGTTGTGTTTAATAAAAGTGAAATTCACACACAGTTGCTATTAATTTAGCTAATTGTAACAAACAAAATTTCCTTCAACAGTATAAGTGATGGTTATGTTTTTTCCAATGTTTCCATCAAATAAAACCAAATTACCTAACCATCTTATTTCTGTGTATACAGCTCATAAATCTTTTTTCATTTAATCAAATGTATTATAATGAAACTCACCTGAACTTAATGCTCCACAAAATACTTTCATGTTTTATAGTGCAAAGACTGCTAAGATCATATCAGGACAGTTTGGGTATGCCAGACTGCGAAGATTACGTCTCTGATCAAAATGCAAAAACTCTTGTGTGGTATTGCTAATGGATTTAATTTTACAATTAAGGCCCCAGCTAGAATGACAGCTAGTTCTCAAACATTAATTGATCTTTGCATAACAAATACCTTACCGCAGTTCTCAAGTATCATATCAGTGACCTCTTACCAATTTTCTTAACCATTAAAACCCAAGATCTTCATCGTTCAAGAGATAGGGATACTCTTTTTGTTCAGGACTTGCCTGAAAATAATCTGTTTGCATTCAAATCAGAATTAACTACCATTGATTAGTCACCAATTCTAGCACTAAATAATCTTCAGGATGGCTATGAATTATTTCTTAACGTTTTTAATAATTCATATATTAGATGTTTCCCTTATAGGGAAATAACCAGAAGTAAATGAATTAGGAAGCCTTGGAAAACTAATCTACTTCTGAGAGAAATTAAAACAAAGGATAAGCCATTTTCTACTTTACTTAACCTTCTGACTGGTCAATTTTTTTTTATCAACATCACTTCAAAACTTGCATTTTTTTTTATTATATATTTCAAATCTACATGTAATTGAGAGTTAAAATATGTAGCACATTTTTGTAACCAAAGATGATGACAGATGAAAGATGGAAAAATTTCATACCCGCGAAAACCGTTCGAAAGGAAAATTTTGTTACTTTCATGTTGCCCGTGGAAATCGCGGGATAAGCAGTCAGAAGGTAAATCATCTGAACACCTCTCTGCCTTTCGCACCTTCCGCAACCAACTCGATAAAAAACTGAAAACTGCCAAATAGTCATATTATAGCGAATTCTTTATTAATACTAATCAAGGAAAAAAAAAATTGTCGGAACTAAATGAATTACCATGTAGTGGCAAGACTTCTAAAAATATGCTTAATAACCTTACTTGTGATAATGGTGTCATTGCTAATCAAGATCAAATACTTATAGCTTTTAATGAATATTTTATTGCCTTTCCTTTTAACAATGGTAAATCAAGCTAATATTTCAGATTTTGACAATAATTGTTTCAGATATAATGTTGTGGACTCAATTTTCATCTCACCAGTTTCCAGCGATGAAATCACCAGGATCATTAATAAACTGAAGGCCTTTAAGAGCCCTGAACACAATTTAATTCACCCGACTGCCGTAAAAATGTTTTCCACCAGAGCTATTCCTAATGACTTCAAAATCGCAGCCTTCACCTCAGTATTTAAGAAAGGTCTCAAAACAGAAATATCTAACTACAGACCTATTTCTACACTGTCTTATCAAAAATACTCTAAAACCTCCATTATAAAAAGCTATATACACTTTTCTTACTGACAATAAAATTTTATGCCAAAATCAATACAAATTTATCAGGGATAGCTCTACTGAATAGGCTCTAATTGCAGCTATTAATTTTATTTATTCATCATTAGACTAAAAAATCAGCAGTCAGTGTGCTTTTTATCTATCTAGGGCCTTCGACATCATTAATCATGAAAGACTACTTTATAAACTTTGATTAGCTGGTATTCAAGGCCTTTGCAATACCTTATTTCTTTTACCTTTACAAGTACACTTGGGTGATTGCTGTTCCACACTTTGTAGCGTCCCACAAGGCTCTGTTCTTGGTCTGCTTCTATTTAATTTCTATATTAACGACATCTTCTATTTGCCTACACTCTTTAAACCTCTTTGTTTCGCTGATGATACACATTTTTTTTTCATAGCGCAGACAATAATCTGATCTCTATGGTTAATAATGCATCATATATTTCACACATTTTTTTAAAATAAATTACCTTACACAGGGCTGTCACTCAAATTTATATTGAAAATAGTTGCGTTAGTAGCCTAAACAGTCAGGAATAATTTCAAAAATAATAATAATAATAAATTTTTATTCAACCCGATATACAATATTTCGTGATACATAGCTTGAGCAGTATAAAAATTATAGAAATGTAAGAGAAGATCTATATTAAATTATTTTAAGTTTTGAGGTTAGAAATGGAAGAGAATATAAAGCCGAAGCTTGTTACGAGATTCTCTTCCAGAATGCGGTGATGTTGACAAGAAAAAATGTAGATTTTCATATATCTGAATTATGCTTATTTTAAAGAGTTCAGTTGTATATTTTTGGCAGAAGGACGAGAAAAACCATTATAATAACTTAAGAACAGACTGAGCGTCGTTTTTACGAATTAATGAGCAAGAAGTATTATTGTTATTTGGGATTTTTCATGGGCCTCATTTGAGAAAATTGCGGCACACGCCTGTATAATAAAGCTTACGAAATTATGTTTATCAAGATTCAAGACAGAAGTGTATCTGAGAGTCAACATATCTTATCTGAAATTTTGATTCAAAAAATGTTAAAATGTTTGTAAAACAAACGTTAATTAACAAGTTAGTTGTACTATTAAGAGTTACATATATGAAATTATACTATTGTATAAGAGATTATATTTTGAAAGTAGTGTAAAACTTGGATCCAAAATACAGAATAGCTTAAGGAGGAAAAAGAGAGTTTCTATCCAGCAGGTGTCACAATTTTTCTTTAGGGAAAAAACGCAAATGCCGTCGATTCTTTATGACGCACATTTTGGAATATGTTTAATTGATAAGTGTTTCAGAAAAACAAAAGCAATTGTTTTGCGGATAAAAAAAAACTAAAGAGCCCAAATTGCCATTTTGTGAGTTCAGATTATGTTGGAAAGTTTTGTGTTTCTGCTTTCGTATCCGCAAAGATATTGAAGAACATGCCTTTTATATATTGGAGTGATATTTACTTGATAGAGGGAAAAGATGTTCAGTGTTAGTAGGAGTTCCCAGGTTGAAAAAAAAGGTTATATAATCAGTTTATCTTTGTAATGAGATGTATTCGTAGAAAGTGTCCGTAGGAAGATCCGGGGAAATGCTTTGAAGCTCTGCTGTAACAAAGGACTTTGTTTCTTTTTTTTTCAGCGCTTGCTTCCTTGGTTGCAAATTCAGTTCTTC
>QLNU02013941.1:0-12870 GCA_006491805.2 Dysdera silvatica
AAATTTGACTCTATAGCTTCAGCATTCGCATTGGAACTCTTTGAGCATGTGCTTTTTCTGTAAGGCTACTCACACAGTCACAATTTTTAAACTGCTGAACCTAAAATCATATCATTTTACACTGCTCTTTCACCTTCCACAGTACAAAATTCTCTCGTTGCAACAGTAAACTTTTTTAATGGTGAAATATAACAGCAGCAGTATGAGTATGTATTCTTATCTATATCTGTAGACAGCAGAAATTTTTCAAGTAAATCATGGAAAGATACATACTTCTATGATGAACAGAAGCACATGTGCTTCTGTTCACACCAACTATGGCAATGACTTTTAAATCATTTTAGTAATAGATTAGTATATTATATGCTTAATAAATAGATTAGTATTATATGCTTAATAATAGATTAGTATATATAATATGAAAAAATTATATTCGGGCAAATAAAAATCATTTTAATGGCCCGATGTATTGACGATATTGTCCTATACTCTCTTCCGAGTAGGCAGATACTGCAGATAATAGTCCATAGATAGTCCGTGACTGGGGTTACATATGAACACTTATGGTGTGTGTGTATTTTAAATTCTTTATTTTTTTTAAACAATACCTGATCATTAACCAAATTGAAGTCGAAAATAGAAAAATAGTGTTATACATTTATTTTTTTAAATATAACGACGCTTTCTAACACAGGGAGGGCTCCTTAAGAGAGATGCTACTCTTTTTTTTTTTCCTCTTTGCCCTGACAAAACACGTCACTACTTTATTTTCAAATTATTATTAGTATATATAATTTTATTGTCTTTTCTTATTATTAATATTGTAGTTTAATGTTCCGTCAGAAATAAAATTTATTTATCGATTACAGAAAGAAAAATTTAGTTATATATATATTAAAATCATTCAACTTTTGTCATAAAAAAATATGTGTGTTAAATAACATTATAGCTATAATTGTCGATAATATTTATATATAATTATAGAATATAATGTAAGGAATTATTGGAATGTTACATTACTACATGCTGTTATTTTTAGCGTTAGTTTGTTATTTTTACTAACTTCATGTTTCTAACACTTGTATAATTATTTTACAATATATTTAAACAAAAATTAATGTTTTATACAATAAAATAAATACCCGTTTGTTGAAAAGCATTCAGAATAATAGGTGGTGACAGCTTACTACTCTCGGCTGATCTTCTGGTTCGTCTTTTCTCGGTTGATGTGTGAATGGATGGTTCAACCTCCACTAGAGAACTGCTTTTAATAGTTGTGTTTCGCTGGTTGCGACTCTGCTTTTCCAAAAGGATCTTTTCGAATTGTTCATAAAACCGCATCAGCTTCTTTGGTCCATTAGTCATTCCATTAAACTGCTTAGTTAAAGTGTACTCTCGTTTCATTCGCTTGATTTTTTCTCGACATTGGGAAGAAGACCTGTTTAAATGTTTTTAAAAACCCATACAAATTTTGTAATGTAAACCAAATTTAAACAACAATAATTTATGTTCACATACAGTAGGTGTAGTATATGTAGAGTAGATATGATACGAATGTAGATGAAGGGTGAGTGTGGGAGGTCAATAACAGTGAAAGCATTTTTTATAATCACCATATGCATTATAATATTCTATCTGTGAACAAGCTTAATTGTAAAAACTATTGAAACGAAAAGAAAACTATTTGTTTTCTAGATTTTTAATAATAATATATTATGGGCATCTAAAAAAAGGGAGAAAAACACCACTATACCCAATACACTAACGTTGTATTCAACGATGAAGGTTCTTTTCTCAGAGGTGATGAACCAGTGCAAGGTAAGGACATTAAAATATTAATAGAGTTATGTATGAAATGCTCTTATTAGCTAATTGAGTAATTTCTATAAAATTGATTGGTACAGAATTACCCTTGTTGTCCTTATGCCATACAAATTCAACTAACCATCTGTATAATTGGAGCTGCTCCAGGAAAGTCGTATTTATAACAGTTTTGTATCATTTATAATTAAAAATTTAATGCAATTTAAAATCATGTCGGAATGGGTTGGAGCTACACAGAAGGGTCTATTTGCAGTTGTCTGTTTGTTGTTGGATGAAGATGGTGGTGGGTACAGTTTTTGCATAGTTTTAGGTGATATTTATTTCGTTTTACAATCAATCCATCATACTGCTAAATCGTGTCCTTGCAATGAGATCTACATGAAGCATGGATATCTATAATAAATGCATGTATTTATGTTATATAGTAGTATATTTAACTTACAAAAAAAAAAATTTAATACAGTTTTAGGAATCTCATTACATGAGCTTTATTCTAACATTGCAAAATAGCAAACATACTTGTTTTTCATTATTTTGTATTTATAACTTACAGTAACTAAATTTTTGCATTTTTATTTTTGCTGAATTAACCATAAATTTTCACAATATAAACGTTCCTTTTCAATTAAAAAAAGAGAGTCCATGATTTTTATTAATAATTTGCACCATAATCGACGTAAAGTGGATAATTTATTTTTTTTATTTAATATGATTAAAAAATTTTAAATTCAAATGGGAGAGATTCATTAAAATATTTATACCTATTGAAACCTAAGGCCTTCATCTGTTGAGAGATCTTTTCGTAAATAACAAAATTGCGTTTGTTCCCTCCGGAAGCGTTGCTGTTGTGGGAATCGTGATCACCCCACAATTTGAGTAAAGTGGACGTTTCCTCGTCAGACCACGTGAAGCCCCGGTCAGCAGAACCCATTTCTTAACATTATAGGCAATCACGAAATTTGAATCATTTCACGAACGAAATAACAGTTGAATTTAGAAACCATTTCGACACTTTTATGTTATTTTCTCGTAGTCGGAACGCCGTTAGTGTCATGTAAACAAACGGATAATATCGACGACGGAGAACGCGCAAATCTGAGCTTTCTAACGGTGCCCCACAGAAGCGAACGAAGGCGCTACGGAGGACTGGGGCCCAACCCAGTTTCATCCGGGTTTGATATCGATTTGAAAGCTGGAGCGAAACCTGGCACGGAACGTGGGGGCGACCCCGCTGTCTGCAAAAAGCTCCGCGAAGAACACTACAGTTGAGATAACCAGCGAACGACGCCATTTTGAAAGCAGTTCCGTTTTAGGAGCTCGCGCCTGTACGCAACGAGCAGATTGTTGTCTGCTACAATAAGCAATGTAATACTAGGCGATCGAAATTTGAAAAGAAACCGAAACTATTCAAGATTTTTCGGTTTCGGTTCATGTCGAACAAGGCATCTACTGTGACAGCAAACCGGTTTTGAACCTGTCGTCATTGGGAAATTACGCAATAAACTTAACTCTTAAATTACAATGAAAAAAAATGCACAATGAAGTTTTTCGGGCTGATTGAATTCTAATTAAAATAAATTTGCTTTTGTTTTATGCTATATTAATTATTTTTTAATCGATAAAATTTTTAGCCAATTTTAATATACTTTTCCTTATATTTGAAAATATTTATATTAAAAATTTGTCAGTTGGTTTAAGCATAGTATACAAGGTTTTATTTTTTCACCTTTCAAAAAAAATCAACGATTTTATAGCCCCAGAAAGTCCGTGTCTGCAAATATATACGACAGAGAAATACTAACCTCAAAATTAATTTAAAAATTTAAAAAAAAAAATCCATTAGCATTCCCATTTTTAGGGGGGGGGGGAAATATACTAGTCGACGTTTATGCTGACATCATAAATTCTATGAAAATGCATTTTTTGAGATTGGGGTGTATGAAAAAGAAATGAGCATATTTACGCAGTATGTCTGAAATTCGGGATGTTGGAGGAAGGGGTTTGAATTCCTTACCTCTAGTTAAACTCTAGCAGCCAACGGTTGATTTGGCTTTTGAATGGCACCGGAGGCAATGCCAGAACGCTACTTCAAACAAGCTTAATGTCTTGCGCCCAGAGGCTTAGCCAGTAGGGGGGGTTGTAACCTCAAAATGCATGTTACATATATTTAGGAATATATTGAGTTGTGGCTCTTAACCCCTGTTGAAACTCACCGATATACCTTCCCAGGCTTTTGCTTGCACCCCAAACGAACCACAAGTACCAAATTGCGCCCCCTAGTCACGGACATATTCTTCCCTGTGGAATGAACTTCTTCCGAGTTAAATTGTTGGTATTTTTCTAACATTTATTTTTTAATAAATTCATTATCCTTTGTCCTGTTCGATCTTGGCGCTAAATCAAAATTATTAAAAATTTACAAGGCTAGACTATGTGAAAAAAACCTTTTCCGCAATATGACGCGCTGCCAGCGTGGCGTCTCGCTTTTGAGAGGGGCAGTTCCCCCCTAGAATTGAAATATATGCAATATTTTGAATACATTAAAAGGTTAAAGTGGTTATTTGTTTCGAGTTAACATTGGCAAAAAAAATGCACTCCCCCCCCTCTAATTTGCCTTAACTGCAAGTAAGAAATTAGGAAAGTAAAAACTACATCAAACTCGATTAACGTATTTGACTATACACAGGGCATTCCAGATTATCAAAACTCATGTAGGGCTTTAATTTTTATATCAAAACAATTTAATTTTTGACTCATCAGAAAAAGTACTTGTGGTTAATTACATGTTATTTGCGGTGAGGAAATTTTAATTTTTATCTTGACTTTCCCCCCTTGTAATATTAATCAATATTGCTTATAATAATATTCAGTAGCCTATTGAGAAGATCCCTGGTTGTGGGGGGGCGGGGTAACTGTGCAACAAAGAGAATTGTTTTGAAAATGATTAATATTTAGTGAGGGGGGTGGGCGCCAAATTTCGGGCTCACACCGAGCAAGATCCTTCTCCACATTTCAGTAACATCAGAAACATTCGCTTTACAAAATTATTGAATTAATTAGTGGGTTAAAGCACGAAGTACAACGGCAAATATGGAGTTTATTTATTTTTTTCTTCTATTGCTTTAAAAGTCAATCCATTTCTTAACACTTACACTGATTAACAGAAGGCCGTGTTGGGGACTCGATTTTTTTAATTTTATTATTAATGCCAAAAAAAAAATATATATATATATCTTATATATATATGCTATATATATATATATGCTAACTATATATATATATGTATAACCTATATATATATATATAATATGCTTCTAAGATTCTGAACAGAAAAGTTCCCTCAAAACAGAAAGCTTTAAGACCATTGTCGATTTCAAGCGTCTCTCATTCAAATCAGGACAAGCTTTGATATCATCCTGGAAAACTTGAATCACCGTGAAAGGAAGGAGAACGTTGTTTGATGTGGGTGTTAAAACTAAATTGCTTGGGGATGGTTTTTTCTTTTAATGCAAATGGAATCTAATCAGTAGATTGAAATTACGGAGCAATAGGAATATCATCCATATATTATATCAATAGGAATATCATCCATATATTATATCAATAGGAATATCATCCATATATTATATCAATAGATATATACATCAAGTTGTAAAACTAAAAATTTTGAATCGGAGCACGTTGCATTACAATCACTAGTGTCTGATTTACGTATGGGCCAAGTAGGTCCGAGCATAGGGTCACATAAATTTGGGGCCCCTGCAGAGACTTGGTATTTAAGTTTAAGCGTTATTATAACCCCGTTTGGGACACCGGCTAGACGCTTGGATGGGATGAATGGCGTTCCGTGTGCTGTGGCTGCAGGGCCGGCCCGTGCCCTGCTGCATCGCAACGCTCCGAATCCGTCCAACGATGCCCGGCAGGCTCCTATAAAAACTTCAGCAGGGCTTGCCCGGGGTGTTCTTCCCTGCCATCCATCGATTTCATCTGCTCTTCTGGACGGATTGATCGTGGATAGGTTTCCGGTTAACGTTAAATGACGACACTAGTGCGTCTCTGTACGCCAGCACGGATCGACAATCTCCCGTTTGATACTCTTCCTTGGCAAGATACGTCACCAGACCTTTCGCCAATGGGACATGGTAGGCCAACAAATTCGGGTACTGCAAAATGTCGCAGATCTGGCACAACAAGTGAGGAATGTTTGGCAAAATGTGTAGCAGGATGACATTAGGGACCTTTAACACTTCTTATCTAGACGTAAAGAACATTGCCGCCAAGTGGGGTGGGGTGGGGGGAGGGGATTCACCAACCATTTATTTGAACATTTAATTCCTAGCTATTGATGGATCTGCGGCCTTGAATTTTTTATCATTTCCTTACCTGCGTATGTGCTGGATATATATTTAATTTTAATAAAAACAGATAATTTATTTTTCTTTCTTTTTTTTTTTTTTTTTCAAAAAAGTGTATGTGCGTGTAAAAAGGGAGGATGTTAAAATGTAATTATGAGCTTGATCATCTATTAGCTTTTAGTTCTTGAAAAATGCTTGGTGGTGCGAGGGGAGAGATCTATTAAACTACTTAGGAGGCCCGTAAATCCCTTCCAAGGCACTGGATTAACAATCAAAAAAAATGCTTTTCACCATACTGAAATTCTTAAATTCCCCATTCATTAGCGAGCATTCAAGTACGCTATTACGTAAGCACCTTTGGGGTGGGGTTGTTGCTGTTGTGCTTATTTTCCTATGTTAGCTAATGTTAATTTTTTGCTTACCAAGGTGGGAGTGGGGAGAGGGGTATAAAATGGCCAAATTATTACTTACGTAATACTTGAACGCTTCCTTAACAGTTTAATCGATATTAGCGCAAAATGTAAATAAAAGGAGATTTTACTGAAAATGTGCTCATCGATGTCGTTTTGATCACCCGACGGTATAACTTAACAGCTTTAGAGTAATCATCTCGATAATTCGTCCGCTTGTTTCATAAAATTAGGGTAAATCTATCATAGTTGGGTTATCCTAACGAAACCAGGGTTTGCATGAAACACTTTACCGGGTTGGATCAGACCAATAGCTAGACGCTTGTTACGGGGTGGGGGAACTCTGAAAGTTACAGGAAGACTTAAAATTCGATGTTTTGATGCAGTTTATTAATATATTTAATATCACTACATATCTAAGCAGACTAATATATTTAACATTAATGAATAGATTTCTCAACCTAAATTTTGCGTTAAACATTTATAGACTTTAGTATCAATCTCTATAATTTCCCTTATCCTTATTATAAAATATAGTTCGTTTACGAAAAGTAGTCCGATGGTACCGTTAGAAGATTATAGCAGAGGAGAGGCTATCAATTCAGAACTGTTTTCGGCGCAGACAAAAAGTTCGCTAAAGACCAGTTCTGAAATGACATTCTCCTCTCTGCTGTAATCGGCCAGGACGTTTATGACGTTAGCTCCCGTTATTTCTAACGGTACCGTCGGACTACTTTTCGTGAACGAACTATAGATGTAGATTCAAACTTTTGAAAAAACATTATGTACACAAGATCTGCCGTAGAAATATATTTTGAATATATTTTTAACGTCAAAGAACAATTTCCATTTTCATGTACAATTTTATTCAAAACAAAAAATTTAAAATAAAATTCTACAATATTTTATTTTGAGAAAAAATACTTTACAGGGGTTGGGGCTCTGTCCCATGTAGCCCCAGCCTTGTTATGGATCTGGGATGGCTTAGGATGATACGTTATCAATTCTGTTATTTTATGTATTCGTTTGTTAGCGGGTTTCAATAGATATTGAACCCGCTATTGCTTTTGGTTTTTCTGTCTGTCCGTCCGTCCGCCTGTCTGTCTGTCGACAATAAAAAGGGTAAGGTAAAGGTCTTCCATATATACTTTGCATTGAAATCTTTTCAAACTTTTGAAAACGTTTGAATTTTTCGAACTCGGTTGAGTTTTTTTAACTTAACTGAAAGTTTAGAAATGGTTTTCATGAAATTTAACCCTTAACGACCAAATTGGGAAAACTAGTAGCGTATGTATAGTTAATGGCATGCGAAAATTTTCAAATTTGGACACGGTGATCAGACGGTCATTCTCTTCACGGATTCCTGATTTAGAGATAATCTCCGCATATGCAGCCGAATTCCACTAAAAAGAGTTTAAGGCTTCGATTTTAATTTTAATCGAATCGTCTCGATGTTACATATCGATACCAAAATTTTAAATCGGTCGGATCATTCCTTCACTATATAAATATATGTAGAAGTCAGATAACCCCCCCTAGCGGATAAATCTGAAACTTTGCATTAAAATTATTTCAACGTTTTGAAACCGTTTCAATTTTTAGCAGAAATCCTCTGTTTCCTGCCCTTTGACCTCGGTAAAAAAGAACCTTTTGCCGCAGAGCTATTTCTTATATCAGTGTGCGGCCAATTATAGTAAAAGTATTCAAGTGTTTCTCCCTTAACTGCTGAAATTTTCCCCCAAAAAGATAAATTCTTCTTGTATATCAGCTAACCGTTTATTTATATCCATGCTCTTGGAAGCTGGGACAGCATAAATACCCTGCCGCTATCGATGTTTCCTTTTATCTGTTATGTGTAAGAAATTTATTGCTGTTGAGGAGCATTAATTTTTTTTACGTCTGACGTTCGTTGTTTACAAATAAGCAAGTTTAGTCTGACAACAGCTCCTGAAATTTCCCTAAAACGATCAGTTCTTTTTCGAATGCTTCTCTCCAATTGGTTTCCATTCTCCTTCGCAGGCCAAAACGCATTCTGTCTGTCTGCAATGAAATGTTTATTAATCGTTGTGAGGAGTAATGTTTCTGAAAACCGGGTACATCTTGTTTACAAACAACCCATGTTCCGGGTATGGGAGAGATTTTCCCTCTTCTGAGAAATGCCGTCGGGGGATGCAATCTCCCCCTCCTCTCGGAGGCGGCGTATTCATAGGGGGACAAAGAGTTCATCTCATCACCGTATTGGTATAAGGATTTTTGTATTTGTCTCCAAGTTGTACATTATATGTTTTTTACTTTGCATTGATTTCTCATTTATCTAATTTATTTTATTATATATAATAAATATAAATATATAATAATAATAATATAATATATAAATATAAAAATAATTGTCAGAAAAATCGAAATGGAGCCTTCTTTCCAATAAAGAGGCGCAGGAGTATGAAAAATCAATTTTCATATGAAGGCTCTGATGAAGTTACGGATTCTCCAGAAGATTTGTTTAGAAGAGAGGTATTCTTGTCCCTTGTCGACAGCATCTCTACATTTCTTAAAGAACAATCAGCTCAACTGAAAAATCACCACAACGTACATGGGTTTTTTTACAGTATGAACAAGCTGCCCGAAAAAGAAGACCTCAAGAAAAGTTGTCAAAAAATTCAAAATTTTCTGACTACTAACGATGTTAGTGACATTAACGGAAAAGAATTATATAATGAAATTCTTCACGTCAGAAGTATTATTCATGAAGAAGATGAGGTAATAACTCCTATCAAGGTACTGCAGAAAATAAAATCCAACGAACAGAAGGATTTGTTTACAAACTTGCCGATATCATTGCGCATACTATTGACTGTGCCTATCACAGTTGCAAGTACCGAGCAAAGTTTTAGCAAACTCTAAAACATATAAAAACTTATCTCAGTTCGACCATGACCGAGGAGAGACTTAGTGCTCTGGCAGTTTTAGCAATTGCAAACGAGGAAGCCAAAAAGTTGGACTTTAAACAAATTTTAAAATCTTTTGCAAGTGCCAAAGCCAGAAAGATTCCTTTAGATGTTTAACATATTGCATTTGTCAAATAATATTGTATATTGTTAATTTTTTCCATACCTTAATTCTTTTTTGTTCAGCACTATGTTAATATACCGTATTTGTTGAAATGGGTTGGTTTTCTTTGAAACTACAAATCATATTGAGGTATTTTTTTTACTTCTACCCCAACTCTTTAACTCCCTAACTTTACGTAGGGCTATTTTCTGTTCAATGGCTATATGACTACTAAAAGTAAGCATTTGAAAGTGCCTATTGGAAAGTGAAAAATTTTCAATGTTGAGTCGATTATTAAAAGCTTAGTTGGATGATTTGGGAGAGGGGAAGGGGATATACGTGTGAGGGGGCGCCTACAACCTTCTTCGGACACAGCCTTGCCTTGATTATCAGAGGCGCACCGGCCCCTGTATTCGAATTGTGTTTTATTATTCAGGGTGATGGGTGAAAGGGATCAGAATACCATTGCCTCCCGACCCCTGCTAAGCCAAAAGTCACGCTATACCATTGTAAGGATTTAAAAATTAATGTAAAAAGGACTCCAAAAATTATCCCACTCAAGGTTTCCGAATGTATTAAGGCTACCGCATTACGGATCATCTGAAATCACTTGAGGGAATATTCAGCATGCGAGGCCATGCTTAAATGGGGTAAGAGTTGAGCAGCCACTAAAAAAATGCAGCGCGAGCACCAAGAAATAAGCTTTAGCGACCTGCATATACTTTTCGAAAGTAGTTGTTCAACTGACCTTTTGCGTATGACATATTTCTCATAACGCTCATGAAGTTTCTAAATAGTGGTCAAAAATAAATATACACGTTATTAGTCAAATGCATTCATTAGCATCAGTAGACTGCACGTTGTCATGTTTATTGTGGTTTTATAATCACTACAGAGACCCCTCAGTTTCCGACAAAACAAAAAATCGACTTATCGCAAAGTTCTGAGAAGCAGAAATGTATAATTACATTATACCAGTTTTTCTTTGGGTTTATAATGCGGTTTATAAATAAAACCCCTTCATTTATCCACAGCATCGATGTTAAGCAAGAAATGACAAGTGATTGATATATCCGTAGCTGACTTCGTTTACAAATATCTGTTTTCAATGTAACTTCATTATCTTCTTTTTACTTTTGGCGTTTGGAACAGTGAATAACTTTATTTTATAATGCCAAACCCGGTCAGTATTTTCTGTTTATTGTTGCGTTACGTTAAAACATTTTTGAGGGCCGCTAAAATCTGTTTCGCCCAGGGCCATTAACGCCGTAAGTACGCTACTGCATGGGTTCCCATATGAATACTTCTGGCTGGGGGGGGGGGGCTGGGAAAAAATATTACCCCGTTTCTGAAGGCTGCCGTACCCAGTGAATGTTCGTGAGCATTAAAATGCTACAAAAGCATTTGACACTGCCTGACACCAGTGATGAACTAAAAATTAACTTATTTCAAAATGTGCTCGTAAAACTTTTGAAAGGAAATGCATACCAGAATCGAGAGAAAATAGAATTTTCGAACAGCTAGGAGGGGTGGGTTCAAGTCCTCCTCTGCCCCCCCATATGGGTAACCATGAGCTCCTGCTGCATGGAAGAAAATTCTTCATTAACTTACTGATTTTCTTTAATACTGCCAAAGGAGATCGACAGTCTATGGCAGCGGTCGCCAACCTTTCAGACCTCACGGATAACTCAATTTCTTTTTGGTTTTACGGCTCAAAGACTACAGTGGTCATGCTGCGCCGGGACCTACTGTTTTCCGAGGAATCCGAACCTCTTAAGGCCTAGGGAACCAAACCCCGGACTACAGTGAGCAGTGCGATCTTTATGAGATCTCTGAGTAAGCGTTCTTTTTGCACTGCTGGGAGTCGAACCCGGATTAGCCGCGCAATAGGAGAACGCGTTACCACACTGCGCCACCGCAGGGCCCAGGATCACTAAATTCATAATTTTAAATCCCGCGGACCACATTTCGTGAATTTACTGCAATATAAAGGTGGAAATTGCATTCAGAATATGAGAATTTCTTAGAATATTATTTTTGTTTTATTATTAATAAAACATTAAAAATGCACATAATGTCCAGATTTTTTTTGCAGACCGCCAAAATTTTCTCGCGCACCACCGATTGCAGTTATAATTATTGAAGTAATGCGATAATTATCTCCAGTTGAAATAATATTTATTTAATGCTTTAAATATTTAAGTTAATTTACTAATACAAATCCAGTAAATAATTATTTCGAATACATCACATAAAAAGACATTAAAAAAAAAAAATATAAAGAATACACATTATAAGAATTTAGTATGCCTTTTTGATAGAGCTTCCGAGAATGACGTGTGCACACTTTAATGGTAAACAGACGTCTGATTTGGTTTTAGAATTCGGATGACAATTACACACACTGTTGCCAAATATAAGAAGTAAAAATTATAATTGTACAATATTTGAAAAATATTAAATAAAAGGACGCAATTTGCATGGTGTCAATTTTAGAAATTTAAATTTTTAAGTTCTTCTTGCATTCCTAAATGGCAACAGTCAAGAAAGCCTGCAAAGTGAACATTTATATTGTGGAAGCCCACAATATATCCATTTTATAAATATAATAAAATAAGCATAAGGTGCCGAGAAAAATGTGCTTTATTTCAGACAATTTACAGCTTGCAAAATGGATGGGGAAAATGTAGTGACAATGGCTTACGTGTGGAGGAGCTCAAACATGGGACCTTTTGGCTGAGAGGGGAGTGACGTCACACTGGGTCATTGCACCAGGTTCGAAATTTGGTTTCCGGTTTTCAAACGGGGGGTGGGGGGGGGATTCCTCCACTCCCTTGTACAAGACCTTGCAGCCCAGGTACTGAAATCTTTGTACCTGTTCAAGACCTTTCGTTGGCATTACTGTGTAATAAAATGAACATAAATAAGATAAAATTAAAGTAATTTGAGATAAAGAACATCGCCACAAACCTATTACCACCTTAAGATTATGTTAATGTTACTATATGAATATATTTGAATGTTACGTTAACATTAAATGTCTATAGTTAGTTGTTTAAAAAGTTAGATAAATTTTGAGCCTTAAAAATACATTTATTCACACTTAACAAGAACACAAGTGAATGATTTTATTCACTGAATTTTTTTTTAAATGCAAAATAAAAATTACCAATAATTATGGTATATTTAATTCTTCAAAGCAGTACAGAATATTTCAGTTCATTTTTGGACAA
>QLNU02013941.1:12970-40857 GCA_006491805.2 Dysdera silvatica
TCTGGCTACGGTCTGGACACATACATAGCTTTGTACATGTCCTATATCTACCATTTCTTATTGGTTTCTCCAGACCCCCAAAGTCCTTTTTGAATAAAATTAAAGACCTTTAATTTAATTCAAAAATTCGGTTTTGTTCTTTTTAATGAAAGAACAACAATTTCTGAACCTTTTGGTACCAAATTTGTTAAAATATTCTAATTTTTTACGAAGATATGAATTTCTACGGAGTGCGCCATACTTAAATGTCCTTTTAAAAGAGGCGTGTTCAATGGCGACTATTATCGAATTGCAACGGAAAAACGTAGCGCTACGACGTTTACAGGCACGGAGAGCAAAATGAAGACAAATAAAAGCTGATAACGAGGCACTTAAAGACAAGGAAGATGCATCATTTGCTGCTGGTGAGTTTTGAACAAAGGGAAACATTTTTAATTAAAAAAATCTATAATTTAAACTTTAAACGTGTTTTTCTCAAACCGCAATTTTTGGACTTGCACATAATATAAAGAACTATTTGTTTAATTTGTACAAAATTTTCCACAAATGTTATATGGACCCAACTGCATATTCTGAACCAAAAAAATCCACATCTGAGCATTATTTATGAAAAAAAAATCTCATGTATAAAAATTATGATACGTTCAAATTGCGACAAACGTTTTCTATTAAAAAAATATTTATATTCAATATTTTTCAAAGATCCTAGAATAAAACAAATCTATGTATATAACTATTATTTTGCCATAGAAATTTAACACTTTTGGCAAAAAACTTTTTTTAATCGTTCGCGCAAATGTGGCATGCATTGAAAAAAAAATGTAAATAACCAATTTAGATATTATACATATAATAGTATATTCATAAAGCCAGAAGTTCATATAATACTACATTATAATATCTGTATGCTAAGATCAGTTGTAAGTGTTCTACAGAAGTTTGAATTTTCAAATAGTCAATGTTGTAACAGACTTAACAGAGTTAACTTAACAGACCTGAGACCTGAAGGATAGCTATTATGTCTGGAACAATAGTTTCTACACGAACATATGGATGAGATGCTTACAGGCAATCCATCTTCCTGTAACTTAACCTGTTTATAAATTTTCAGAATTTTACGTTTAATAGAATAAAATCCAACTTACATAGATACTGAATTCTTTTGAATGGTACATTTGAATACTATATTTAAATTCAGCAACCCACTGTTTTACCTCGCAAACTAATGAGAGAAAACATTTGAAGTGGAATCTAACTCTTTTATTTATGTGGGATAAACCTTTTAAAACAAAACACTTTTATGATATCTCGAACAATTTATCCACTTTCAAGAAAACTTTCTTGTTTATTCAATCGCTATAACCAACCGACTAAATGCACATGTCTGGAATATCGTGGCACACAATCTAAAGCATCATACTTGATGGATATTACAATTATTTGGTCATACTGTCATTATCTGTATGCCAGGCCGAGAACTTATCAAACGGCAATCGTAACACGATTCGGCCTAAATAAATTTGTATTATATTGTATTGTTTTGTGGAAACATTCGAAGAGTCCGCTTCGTTCACTGCACCACGTAAACCAACCAAATGGCTTCGATATGTTGATGGTACTTTTGTCATCTAGTCCTATGAAAATCACTTTTATTATGAAAATAAAGTGTGAAAATAAGCTTCCTATTTTTGGACTTTTTTTGTGCCCCTAATAAAAAGGAAAAATACAAACATTTTGAGTTTGCGCATTTACGGTAAATTCAACGATGTCCAATAATAAGACAGCATAAAAACATTGAAATGCAGTGGAAAAAGTGCTTTACTCCATTCCCAAAGCCAACTCAATGAAGCCTTGGAGAATAGTAAAAGATAAACTGCAGAATATTTATCTGCTAATAAGATTAACTTCGGTGAAACATCCTCTTTATATCAAGAAACACAAGGATTTGGAACATATTCCTTTTCGGATTAATGTAATTAAAACAGCTGCATATTATACGCTCATTACATGTTCAAAAATACAATATAAATGCACATTTTATGGATTATTTAGGTCTTGAAGCAAATTTAAATTTATTTTAATTCCATTTTAATTTTAAACTGCACTTTTTTTTTTCGTTTTTTTGTAATTTGCTTTCTTTCTTCATTTTTCTGCACGTTTTATTACTTTGCGTTTTATCAGTTTTTGTATGTTTAGTATTACATTTTTTTTATCAAATTCTATACCTCCCATTTGAATTTAAAAATTTTTTAATCATAAATAAAAAATAAATAAATTATCCACTTTACGTCGATTATGAATTGAGTATTAATAAAATCATGGACTCTCTTTCATAATTGAAAAAGGAACGTTATATTGTGAAAATTTATAGTTAATTCAGCAAAAATAAAATGTAGAAATTTAGTTACTGTAAAGTTACAAATACAAAATAATGAAAAACAAATGTGTTTGCTATTTTGCAATGTTAGATAAAGCTCGTATGACAGGGTTCTAAAACTGATAAATTTTTTTTTGGCAAGTTAAAATATACACTATATAACATAAATGCATGCATTTATTATAGATATTCATGCTTCATATAGATCTCATTGCAAGGACACGATTTAGCAGTATGATGGATTGATTGTAAAACGAAATAAATATCACCAAAACTATGCAAAAACTGTACCCACCACAATCTTCATCCAACAACAAACAGACAACTGCAAATAGACCCTTCTGTGTAGCTCCAACCCATTCCGACATGATTTTAAATTGCATTAAATTTTTAATTATAAATGATACAAAACTGTTATAAATACGACTTTTCTGGAGCAGCTCCAATTATACAGATGGTTAGTTGAATTTGTATGGCATAAGGACAACAAGGGTAATTCTATACCAATCAATTATATAGAAAATACTCAATTAGCTAATAAGAGCATTTCATACATAACTCTATTAATATTTTAATGTCCTTACCTTGCACTGGTTAATCACCTCTGAGAAAAGAACCTTCATCGTTGAGTACAATGTTAGTGTATTGGGTATAGTGGTGTTTTTCTCCCTTTTTTTTAGATGCCCATAATATATTATTATTAAAAATCTAGAAAACAAATAGTTTTCTTTTCATTTCAATAGTTTTTACAATTAAGCTTGTTCACAGATAGAATATTATAATGCATATGGTGATTATAAAAAAATCTATGCAATGCTTTCACTCTACATGGACCTCCCACACTCACCCTTCATCTACATTCGTATCATATCTACTCTACATATACTACACCTACTGTATGTGAACATAAATTATTGTTGTTTAAATTTGGTTTACATTACAAAATTTGTATGGGTTTTTAAAAACATTTGAACAGGTCTTCTTCCCAATGTCGAGAAAAAATCAAGCGAATGAAACGAGAGTACACTTTAACTAAGCAGTTTAATGGAATGACTAATGGACCAAAGAAGCTGATGCGGTTTTATGAACAATTCGAAAAGATCCTTTTGGAAAAGCAGAGTCGCAACCAGCGAAACACAACTATTAAAAGCAGTTCTCTAGTGGAGGTTGAACCATCCATTCACACATCAACCGAGAAAAGACGAACCAGAAGATCAGCCGAGAGTAGTAAGCTGTCACCACCTATTATTCTGAATGCTTTTCAACAAACGGGTATTTATTTTATTGTATAAAACATTAATTTTTGTTTAAATATATTGTAAAATAATTATACAAGTGTTAGAAACATGAAGTTAGTAAAAATAACAAACTAACGCTAAAAATAACAGCATGTAGTAATGTAACATTCCAATAATTCCTTACATTATATTCTATAATTATATATAAATATTATCGACAATTATAGCTATAATGTTATTTAACACACATATTTTTTTATGACAAAAGTTGAATGATTTTAATATATATACTAAATTTTTCTTTCTGTAATCGATAAATAAATTTTATTTCTGACGGAACATTAAACTACAATATTAATAATAAGAAAAGACAATAAAATTATATATACTAATAATAATTTGAAAATAAAGTAGTGACGTGTTTTGTCAGGGCAAAGAGGAAAAAAAAAAAGAGTAGCATCTCTCTTAAGGAGCCCTCCCTGTGTTAGAAAGCGTCGTTATATTTAAAAAAATAAATGTATAACACTATTTTTCTATTTTCGACTTCAATTTGGTTAATGATCAGGTATTGTTTAAAAAAAATAAAGAATTTAAAATACACACACACCATAAGTGTTCATATGTAACCCCAGTCACGGACTATCTATGGACTATTATCTGCAGTATCTGCCTACTCGGAAGAGAGTATAGGACAATATCGTCAATACATCGGGCCATTAAAATGATTTTTATTTGCCCGAATATAATTTTTTCATATTATATATACTAATCTATTATTAAGCATATAATACTAATCTATTTATTAAGCATATAATATACTAATCTATTACTAAAATGATTTAAAAGTCATTGCCATAGTTGGTGTGAACAGAAGCACATGTGCTTCTGTTCATCATAGAAGTATGTATCTTTCCATGATTTACTTGAAAAATTTCTGCTGTCTACAGATATAGATAAGAATACATACTCATACTGCTGCTGTTATATTTCACCATTAAAAAAGTTTACTGTTGCAACGAGAGAATTTTGTACTGTGGAAGGTGAAAGAGCAGTGTAAAATGATATGATTTTAGGTTCAGCAGTTTAAAAATTGTGACTGTGTGAGTAGCCTTACAGAAAAAGCACATGCTCAAAGAGTTCCAATGCGAATGCTGAAGCTATAGAGTCAAATTTGTGTGCAAGTAGTAGATGGCAATTAAATAAGCTAGAAATATCCCAGCTCACAATATTTTACAAACTGCACAAATTTGAAAAGGTGCATAGAAGCTTTAGACAAATTTGTTAACAGCCATCAGCATGCGCAGAAAGTTCATAAGGTGGTGCGGACTACTGAGCTACAACTTCATGTATTCCTATGTTAAATACACAAAATTCCATTACAATGTGAGGGCTACAACCCCCATCAACACTGCTCTGCATACACCAGTGTTAACAGCAATGATTTTTGAATCACTGTAGTGTATTTGGCATTAATGGTAAACTGTGAAATGTTTTATGTTTATTTATAGTTTTTGACGAAGAATCTTGGACTCAGGCAGGAATGTTAATCAAGGATGAACCGTCATCGTCCCTTTTTGAAATTAACAGTTGTTTTTCACAATCAGGTACATGTTACTCATAGTTTGATTTTCAGATGATTGTTAAATAATTTGGTTATTTATAACAATCAGAAACTAAACGTATTTGGAAATTGGAATGTTCTTTAGAATAGAGAAGTCCAGCCTTTTATACCAAGTGGGCCATGAGAATATATCGATAAAGAATCCCCAGGCTCAAGGGTACTTTGACACAGAACTCGCATGCTTCACATTGAATTAAATTTCCACATTCCTAATTGAATGTCATTAAATACACAATTTAAAATTTAATATATTTAATTATTAAACAAATTTAATACACAAAAATATGTATGTATTTCTGTTGACAGCTACTACTTTTGAAACCAAGACTTAAGATTACCATACTTGTATTTTTTTCTAATTATTGTTTTCAGTATAATTCCATGAACATACATATACAGTGCAAGATCGTCACTTCTAATAAAGTTACATTTATAATTAGATATAAATTAGCAATAAATAGACTTAAATTTTTAAGGCTTTGGGATATTTCTTATACATTGCCATGAGCTGCCACAGGTTGGATCACCCTGTTTTAGAATAATTGGAATAGACAATTTTTTAACAACTGGTTTGCAGAACCACAAAAATTTTAACAACCAGATAATAGTTAACCTGTTCATATTTTCAAAAACATATTTTGACTACTTTTTCTGCAGAATTCTGGTCCTACTCAATACCAATGTCTTAAAAGACAGTCTAACATGTACATGATCGTATGTTTGTTTTATGGTGCAAAGACAGATAAGGTCATTTTGCATCAAAGACGTAAGTTTCCAAGGAATCCAAACCTTTGTGCCTAGGGAACCAAACCCTGCAACAGAGATTAGGTAGAAAAAACAAATTGGCAAGTGCTCAATACCAGCAAGATCCTAAGCCAAATTTCATGCACAATAAACAAACACCTTGCCTCCATATTAACATATGATTAATATGCATAATTATGTTAATATTAATTGATGCCGTACAAATAAATGCTTAAAAGCATTAGAAAGGAAAGAAAGAATGACCAATTCTGTAGAAAATTAACAAAATTTGATCAGAAATTTCAAATCAAATTCCATGCTTTTGTGCTGTTTTGGATAATTCAGCATACAATTTAGAAATTTCCCAAGGAAAAAAATTGTTTAAATAATAAAATACTGAAACAATTATTTTACAGTATTTGAAAAAAAAGAAAATGTGATTACCATTTTATAATTCATTAATTTTTCTTTTGGAAAATCCTTCAGAATTAGTTACTTGGTTCATACAATGAAATCTGCCTGTAATGATATTCAAGGAACAGGGAAATGATATCATTATAGACAAGGTTGAAAATGATACACTTTTTATCTGTTGGGACCAGGAGAAATATCATTACAGACAAGTTTCACTGTATATATATATATAATTTGTTATGTATACAGTGAAAATTGTATATATATAATTTGACATCCTCTGCTGCTACTAATGCACAAAAACGATGTTTTTGTTTTGTTTTTTACAATGCAGAAAACCTGGATTATTTTTTTTCAGTAACATTATACAATACTAGACCCTTTTTTACTATTTCAGCAATTGTTTCCTGAGGTGGAATATACTAACCAAGGTTCAGAATTACTAGCTAGTTTGTAGGTCCCTTTCCTCAATATGTCCTGGATTGATTTCATAAAGTTTGGGAAGTAAGGTGAACTTGTTTCATAAGAAATGGAAATAAAAAGCTTTTTCAATTTTGTATTGCGGAAGTCAAGGTTTTTTGGGGTCATCCCACCTTACCTCCTCAATCTGAACAATATTATTAGCTATAAAATAAACTTCCCTGTGAGAAATTTTTTTCCATCAAAACCCCTCAATTTTTATCAACTGCTTTTTGAAATCCATTGCCTGGGTCTAGTCGAAGTCATCAGCAGACCATCACTTTGTCCTGATGGGTGTATTTAGAATTTGGTAAAAATTTTGTTTTTGTGAGTTCTTTTCTAGTAAATTTTATTAAGAGAGAGATGTAGATATTCAGTTTTTCTTATAGTATTTTGTGTATTGCAGCCGGACCTTCTAAGAAAAAGCAAAAGAAAATTGCCTCACGGATGTCCATGTTCAAGGAGATGATGGATAGCGTTACGACAAAGTTTTGTGAATATCAACACTTATCTGACAGTAGATTTCTTGCAGAAATGACTGCACTTGAACAAGAACGCAAAGCCGCAGATGAGAATATACAAAAAATGTGGTTTGAGTTTGAAGAAAGAATACGAAATGAAGAACAGCAACATGAATTAAATATGCTTTCAACATTTAAAGATACATTAGGGAAAATCGTTAACTGCACTTCAAAAGATTCCTCTTAACTGCTATTTACATTTTTAACTCTGCTGCATTTAAATGATTCAATAACGCAAAATCTGATAGTTAAACTTATGCATTATTGGGGCATAAAAACTTTTAATTGCATTTCTGTTAATTTTATAAAACAGGGACCCTCATTATAAATATAAAATTACATATCCAGTAATGATATCAGAACTAGATGTTACAAATTGAACTATATCTAAATAATTAATTTTACATCCAATGTTTAAATAAAATGCAAAATATCCCACCACATATTAGTATGCTAAATACAGTGAAACCTGGTACAGTGATTACCCGAATAAAGTAATCACTTTTGGTAAGAAACTAGTAGAGACTTAGTCATACCCATACTGTATGTGTCTGTTGTGTATGGTTCCCATTGCACTTCAGTCCCAAAAGTGGTCACTTTAGGCCGGTTTTACTGTATTAATGAAAGATACTATTGACAAAATTCATCTTTTAAAATCAGCTTTCGACTTTATTGTGTTTCTCCGCTTAAGAATTTCTAGTGTAAGTATAATAAAGTATGGCCTAAATTTGCCATTGTGTATGGCTTAAATTTAACAAAGAATCAAGGGCTATCTGACAAGATTGTAGAAAATGAAGAGTTGAAGATTATGCTAGAGAGCAGTAGATGGACACTGATTGAATATGGGCGTCTGTGTGTATATACACACACGGTAACATCTCCAACTAACAATTTTCAAGGAGAAAAAAAACAAGAAAAAGATGTAAATTACAATGTGTGTAATCTTAACAACAGTTATGTGTGTAAAGTTTAACTGCTCCCTTTACCAAGTGAAGGCAGAATGAATTATGATTACATAATAATTGTGTGTGGCATTTATTGACTATGAGAAGGCCTTTGACTCTATTAAAACATCAGCAGTCATCAACTCTTTAAGATCAACAGACATTGAGGATGTGTACATTGACATGGTGAAACGTGTGTATAAAAATGCAAGTGCAAAATTTCGGTTACATAAAGATACCAAAACTATCAAAATTGGTAAAGGTGTGAGGCAGGGAGATACCATTTCTCCAAAACTTTTTACTTCAGCTTTACAGATGATTTTTCAGCTGATAAATTGGAATAACAAGGGAATAAAAATAAATGGTGAATATTTAAATCATCTGCGGTTTGCTGATGACATTGTTATTTTTTCAACGAACCCATCAGAACTCCAAGACATGGTACAGGAGCTCTCAACTAGAAGTAAAGAAGTTGGACTCAAGATGAACCTACAAAAAACTAAGATCATGTTCAATAATTTCGTAGAGGAAACAAAAATACAAGTTGACAACATTGAGCTAGAAATTGCTGATTCATATATTTACCTTGGCCAGCTGATTTCAATGGATGGCAACATTATGAAAGAACTCAACAGACGTATTAAACTTGGCTGGAGTGCATTTGGAAGAAACAGTTTTATCCTGAAGGGGAAATTGCCTTTGTGTCTAAAAAGAAAGGTCTTCAACCAGTGTGTATTGCCAGTCCTCTCTTATGGATCAGAGACATGGAGTCTAACAGTTGGAGCAATACGAAAGTTACAGACAACGCAAAGGAGCATGGAGAGGTGCATGCTTGGAATAACTAGGAGAGATCGAAAAAGAAACACTTGGGTGAGAGAGCAAACTAGAGTAGAGGACATCATTGTTAAAGTAAAAGGGCTGAAATGGCGATGGGCTGGGCATATTGCAAGAAGAACTGATCAACGATGGACAACAGAAATTCTGAACTGGATTCCAAGAGACCACCGAAGACCTAGAAAACGTCCTCAAACTAGATGGGTGGATGAAATAAGAAAACAGGTTGGGGTGACGTGGAAACGAATGGCCCAGGATAGACTTGTGTGGAAAGCATTTGGAGAGACCTTCATCCAGCAGTGGATAGATAATGGTTGAATATGATGAATAATTATAAAATAAATTATTTATCAGAAGTGTAAAATACCATCATAAAATGGAGCATCCTTAATCAGAATGTTATGTAGAAAGATTATTGTACCTGCTGAAAGTGACCACTTTTGGGACCAGATGGTAATGGCCACCATAGACAGGTTGTCACTATACATGACAGACTTTGGTATACGCAAGACTAAGTCCCTACCAGTTCTCTCTTATAAAAAGTGGTTGCCTTACTCAGGTGATTATTTTACCTGGTTCCACTGTATACAGTTCGAAAAACTTATAACGAGCCTACAATTAGTGAGGGAAATATGTATTTTGTTGGGTATAATGATTAAGAGCAATACAGTTTAATATATGTTAACAAACCAAAAAAAAGATTATTAAAGTCTTTCGTGGTGTTCAGAAAAAGCTGCATTTATACACAGAACAGCTATTGTTGATCGTATAAATAATTGGCTGCATGCAAACTATCACCTGCATGCTGCTGTCACGGGACCCATAAAAAATCTTCAACACATTTTTGAAGCAATGTGTTATACTGATGACCATGTTTTTAATGCACCAAGTATTCCACGATGAAAATTAAATGATCGTAAATATTGCAAAATAAAGCAAACAAGGGACTGTTATACCTTCAAATAAAGCTCATTTTGAGAATGGCTACTAAGTTCCTTTGTATCAAGTTGTTTTTAATCCCAGCTTATTGTACTGAATTTTAAGTGATTATATAATAGTTTGTTTATTAAATTTTAAGCAAATTCAAAGCTAAATATTATTGTACGTGTGGCCCTGCGGTGGTGCAGTCATCTTGGGTTTTAGTCCCAACTGCACCAAAAATGAACGTTTACCAACTAACTGCTCACCATAGCCTAGGGGTTGGTTCCCCAGGACTTAAGCGGATCAGATTATTCAGGAAACTATAGGTCCATGAACATGACCCTTGCATCGTAAAACCTAAACGAACATTGTATGCATATTATATGCATAAATGTTATTTTCAAAGTTTGAAATTTTAAAATGGATTTAGCAAATGGCCGGATATAATGAACGTTTTCATTGGTCCCAAGCTCCTCATTATATATATGCTTAATGGTATACGTACCAACCATTAAGCAATCTATTGCAGAATGGTTGATTTATATACTAATACTATACATATGGAGGACACTGCCTTCCATATGTAGTATGAAAACATTTGGGAAGAGTTAGCCATAAGATCATTATGCTAGCAAGGTGGGTAGGTGAGTGGACTTTTAGTTAATTCAGGTTTAAAAATATATTAATGTTGTTTGATCTCTCCGTTGCATTTCTATGGATTTCTTAACGCAAGAACAAAACTATTTATGCCCAGTTTTTAAAGCTTCTATTGAAGACAAGAAACAACGACAATGCATTTTATCTCCAACGCATTTTGTCTCTCGGCAGCAAGCTTTTGTTACTTATCATGGCAACAAATACGCATTTGTTTGATGTATTTTATTCATTATTAAAAAGACTCATGCACTATATCTCAACGAAGCTAACAACTGCGAAAATATTTTTTGCTGTGATTTATGTACATATTGCGCTGTGATTTTTAAATGTTATGAAAAATAAAGTGTTCTATTCCATTTTCGAAATGCTAATTTTTTTTGTTTATTTGTATGTACAACCATGATTTGCAAACATTTTAACAAAATTAAAAAAATAAAATTTCAGATGATAGCCAAAAAGTGTTCAGATTCAGATAATAAAAATTCATTAAAAAAGTCAGATTTTTAATATTAACTTTTGATAAGAATCAATGATTTCTTTTACTCCTTGTTTTGAGAAATTTTGACCTTGGTTGGCAGTATATCATACAATTTCACGAAAATTAAGTTGTAGAGCCCCTTTCTTACAAGTTAATGAGAATGGTTATTGCTCAAAGTAAACAATAAATCATTCGATTAAACGTAAATAATTTCCATTCAGTAAATGGGTCATTAAAAATAATTTTCACTTTTCTTCAGTAAATGATAATTTTCATTTAGTGCAGCGGTTCCCAACCTTTTATTGCTGTAAACCTACTTTAGGGTTGGAACATTGATGCGTTTAGAACATATATGTTCCAATGATTTTGTCGACATACATATTGAATTTCTAATTGTCTTATATCGATGTTTCTTCACTACTACAAATGCAGTGATTAAACATGCCTGAATTGTGTTTTTGCTTATTTATAAGATGGATCATGTTCTTGATGTGAAGCCTCACCGCAATATTTTTAATTATTAACGGTTTTTGGAAAATTTCGGATATTACCTGAAATAGTTTAATACATCTCCAATTTTTATGAAATGCTTTTCTTTCTATAATAAAAACCCTTTTTAATAATTATCAAGCCATCCATAACCCTGTGTCAACCCTCCATGATCTGAGATTGGGAACACCTGATATTTAATGAATGAGTGACTACTAAAAATGGCGATTTCCGTTCAATTGATGAACATGTCCATTCAGGGAACAATTCAAAAGAATTATTTTAAAGAGCACATTTTTTTGTAAAAGATGAAGAACGGAAGAAACAATTTAATGAAGTGAATGGTTTTGTCCATCTATGATCCCGGAACTTAATCCTACTGAAGGAGAAAAAAAAAATAAAGTTTTCTAATTTGAATTTGAAACTCGGCCAAATCATAAAATGATTTTAGTCAACGGGATTTTAAATTTTACATGCAAGGTTTTATCAGTAGGTCACTTGAAATCCTGCAATTCAGTTTCAAAACTACGATATATTTACAAACATTCGTAATTAATCAAGTGAGATTAATGTGTATTTTACAGAACAAGGGTAGCTAAGGTCATGTCGTGTTGTAACCTATGGTTTTTCGAGGAATACGAACCTGTTTCACATACACAGTAGGGAACCAAACTCCAGAATACAATGGGAAGAGAAAATGGCCCATGCTCCATGTTGATTGGTTAGATTTTAATGGTGAAAGGACAAGTATGGTCATGCTGTGCTAAACACAAACGGTTTCCAAGTCAAAAGATGACCACCATGCTCTGCGGTATCATTAAAATCGAACCTTGGTTAATAGTATGATATGCAAACTGCAAACACATTATTCCTGTAACATATCGCCCTACCTATTTTTCTCCAGGCAGATGAATTCATTCTACGTATACAGTGAAAATCGGTTATAACGATCTTCAAGAGACCGTGCAAATTCAGTCGTTATAACCGATAGTCGTTATAAACGGCATCTTTTTAAAATCATCGTAGCCTACAGTAATGCACTCTAGAGTTTTATGTATATTTTGACAGTAAAAGTATTAAACTGTTTGGTTTTAAAATTAAATAAAAATATACTTAATTATAATGAATTTAATTTCAGTTTATATTACGTTATAGCCAAACTAAATACATAGTACTTTCTTAGTTTTTAAATTGAAAAAATACTACTAAAGTATATAATGTAGAAAACAAATGTAATGAATAATATTTATTATATTATACTAATGATTTCAGAACAGTGCCGGTTTAAGAGTTTTGCGGGCCCCTTCAGAATATGGCCCTCGTGATATTCAATTAATAAATCACTTTTCGTTTTAAGTTCATTAACTTTAATACAGATTTAACAATAATAAAATTTTCTTGGACATTTGTAAATAAGATTAGAATAACACTTAAATTTTGATAATTAACTTTAAATTTTAATAACTAACCCACGTGGTTCTGCTTTATGACTGTCAAGTCACGTCGTTATATCCGATATGAATTTCCCTACTTAGACTACAAAATCGACATCTTTATAGCAGGATTCATTGTTATAACTGATATATTTAGTATGGGGTAGAATAGCAAACTAAACATCTTTGAAAAATTTCATCATTATGTGGTTGGTCATTATAAACGATTTTTACTGTATGTGCGTTAATTACACTACCACTATATATAATGAATTGCTGTATTTTAAATTTATTTTTCGTACAATAGTTACTAATGCTATGATAAGCATAATTTACTGAGGTGGCTTCCATAATCACTCAAGGACAATTGCAAAATTTTCCAAAGCAAAAAGATTTATAATCATAAATAAAAATGTATTTACTATATTTCATATACAGTGGAATTTGTCTATAACGAAACCCTAGGTACTGGAAAAAGGTATAGTTATAGACAAGGTTGAATTTAATATACCTTGTATGTCAGAACTGCAGAAAGTATTGTTATAGACATATATTTCACTGTATTTATCATTACTAAAATAATTTGGATTTCAATACACACCTTCTTTCGAACGTTTTTCTTTAAATTCATACGTAACTTTTAATCTCTTGGTTTATTTGCAGCTATTGATGAAAATATGTCATTGATGTAGAGTATTTCAGCTACACTACACAATTAGCAAAGCAATAAACGATCGCACACAAGCAGAAACCATCGAAGTGCACATGGTTGAGTAAAAACCAACAAGCAAAAACTAATTATAATCTTGTAAATTAAGGATCACAAAAATAATATAGCTCAAACTCAACACATCTATATCTTCTGACATCGTACAGTCGAACTTCATTGAGCCAAACACCAAGGAAAACAAAAAATCTGTTCGTATAATCCGTGAAGGATGAGAGATTGTATTACTAAGATGTTTATCCAATATCTGGTTACCAAATCCACATTTTGCTATTATATACTATGTTATTAATTTATTATTATATTTTATTAGTATTATACATATACTTTTAAGATGGATATTATGCATAGTAGATGGATTCGAAAAATCTTTGTTTTATTATATGTACATATCATGGTTTAGTAAATATTGATTGGTTCCGGATTACATACTGTGCCAAGAAAAATTTTTAAGTTGTGGTAGTACACATAAAAAATTCAGTAATGGCAGATTGTTTTCGCTTTTTGTAGGAACAATGTCGCCAAAAACATTGAATTTGTCCAGTTTCTAGAGAAGCCTCAAAATCTGCTTCTTGTATCACAAAACAACCCACAGTTTACAACACAATAAAAGTCTCCATCACACTAACAGGATTTTCGTTTGCAGTCTCAGAGTTGTCAATGTCTTCGTCAATAACCGAAAAATAGTGTTTACTTTCCAACAAGTGTTTATCATGCCATTAATGGTCTCAAATATTCGGTGTCCATTGAGATATATTCATCAAATGTAATGGAATAAAGAACACCACAAGCTCATGCATACGTTACATTGAATTCAACACACTCTGTTGTCCAGAAAATATTTTTCCGGCTTTATCGCACGTAATCGCCAATAGAAAATATATTATGTAATTGTATATGAAAGTCGCCATCCCCACATGCATAGTCTGGCAACAACAATTTGTTGACATTATCAATGAACAGCTCCTATCTCATAAAGCACGTTTTGTTTGTATTAAGCAGAGGAAGTTTTCCAAGGGCCCTTGATTATCAGTTCATGGTAAATGGTATTTTGTTTTAAAGGCATTTGTGTTAAACGAAAAAATAACATGGTAATTCCTATATGATTCGATGGGGTTTAGAAAATGGTTCATATTAAAATTAAGTCATCTTAAGCGTGTTTATTTTGAGGTTCAACTATATCTATACTGACTAAAACTTATCCAATTCTATAATAATTATTGATAATCCATAACAGTTGACAGCTATGTACGCCCCAAAGCATTATGTTTTGCTATGTTCTGCAGGAGATGCATGTACATCTATAGGTATTATGTATTTTTTTAAATTCTATAAAACGTAAATTCCTTCTTTTAAAAGAAATGCGGAAAACATTTGTGGGACTGTTTTTTTTATTTATTTTAAGATAAAAAAAAATTGATCCCCCATGCAACACACTTTTTTTTAGCACATTCCGCTTCGGGGTATGTATGTGCATAGACATAGAGCTATATGGGGTCTCGAGCCCCCAAAAAATTCCAATAACGGTTTGAGCCCCCCCCCCCCACGATAATTTACTAATATTTAAAAAAAACTTGAAAATTTTAGTTTACGAAAATGCTTTTGATGAATTTTCATACAATTTTTTTTTGGTTATCCTGATCACACACTACAGTTCTTCCTACCAACCTGAACACTGACATGATTGCTTCCCGAATTTCCGTTGATGGCCAGCTGCAATGCTCGCTCTGCATCTTATGAGTGTTCAAATGCATTCGCATAGGCCCACTACATCCTGAGGGAATCCTAAAAAAGAAGGGAGTGGGGTTTGACTGCCAAAAAAGAAAACAGCCATCCGGAGATACCTCAGGCGGGCATGTGGTCATAGGCTTAGAGTCACATATGGGGCTCGAGCCCCCACCACCACACTTCGGGGGAAGATACGGAAAAAGGAAATATGCGCACTGACCACTAAGCGAAAAATCATCATATGATTTTGGAGATGCCTGTGGTTGTATCTCTTGAACTGTTCACTCTCTCTCTCTACACACAAAGTAATGGGTTTCCCCCTTGAAGTAAAATATCACAGATTTGTCCCAATATTTAAATTTTGTTAAAAATCAAGCCCTACTTAACATTAGGTGGCTACATACCCCAATTAAATATATGATATTAAGTAGGGCCAAATTTTCAGCAAAGTACATGCATCAATGTAGAGCTTTTGAAAATTATTGGGGGGCTCAGACCGCATATAACATAAGCATATGTTCAATCAAGATATTTGGCCATCTAATAGCTATAAAGAATTTATATCACTCGGTTTATTTAAACAAATAATTTTAATTACTTAGAAACAAAATGTGTGTATTCATCCAAATCTCTCTTTCTCATGCCATCTTTATAAAAAATGTCCAGTGAAGACGTTATGGTCCGTTGTAAGGCTTCTCTATAATGTGTTTTTCTTTCTCCCTCTCTCTTTTTTTTTCTTTCTTTCTGTAACCTTTTAAATAAATCCTGATTTAATTAAGATTATGTCCTGTTTCATTGTTCAACTGTTCTTTTCCTGTGGTCAGGGCCATTTTTTGGA
This sequence comes from Dysdera silvatica, assembly GCA_006491805.2. Taxonomy (NCBI): domain Eukaryota; kingdom Metazoa; phylum Arthropoda; class Arachnida; order Araneae; family Dysderidae; genus Dysdera; species Dysdera silvatica. The sequence continues at coordinate 29,394 of QLNU02013941.1, forward strand.
TTATTGGCGACTAAGGTGCAAAAACAGTATTTCGCCACCCTTATTAATTTAATATTATATGTTATACAATACAAATTTATTCAGATGGAATCATGTTACATTATGGGACTTAGACATGGTTTATAATACATAGATTTTACAAATTGTTATCAGCCTAGGAATCTCCCGGACCTCTTTTTCGATAATAAATCAATCCCTTTTGTATTACATTCATTTAATTAAATTCCACGCCAGAAGTTAGCTCTCTACCTGCTAAAGCAACATGCCAAGGTAGAAGATGAACTGTACTTTTTTGTTTTACGCCTCAAAGATCATGAGTGGTCATGCAAGGCGCCAGGACCTATTGTTTTTGAGGAATCCAACCTCTATGGCTTGGGGAACCAAACAATGGACTACAGGTAAGCAAAAGGACCTTTTATGAGATCTCTGAGTAAGCCGCTTCTTTGCACTGTTCTCGGAGTCAACCCGATTAGTCGCATAATAGGAGAACGTAGTTACCACACTGTGCCAATCAAGAGGGCATTTTTTTTAATTATTTTATTTATAGTTGATGCTCATGTATACAAAGCTTTTGCAATAGTTCTTTAAGGTCTTGGAATTTTGAATTGGAAGGTTATGGTATAAAACCATAAACTGCACTTTAGAAATGTTAGACATACAAACCTTTTTGAGATATTTCTTTTGGGTTTTTTCCTCTTGACATAAAAGCCTGCTCCATACCAACTGTTCCCTTTCAGATTTAGATTTCTAGGTAGAATATGGATTCTGATGTAGCCTGGTCTCATTTATCTTTGTGATATAAAACATGATTAGCTTACCAGCACTCAATCTTTTACCTTTATGAAATTACACTTTTTGCTGACACAACGTGCTCATTTAAATGAACAGCACAATAAGAAAATAAACGTGTTTCATTTTTGATACGTTTTAAAATTGTTCAACGGATTATTTCGAGTGGGATCAATAACCTAAGGTGTCCTCCAGTTGGCATATTTACCTACAGCCAAGCTTACAGGATATCAAAGGCATCACAGAACAGCTGAAGGCTGTGTAAGTTACTGAACCATTGGCTATTATGAAAAGAAAGTAATAAAGGAAGGGAGCACTTATTAACGATAATGCAAAATATTAACATGAAAATCCTTTTACACGCATTTACATGTTCTCCCTCGTGACTGAACTTACCTTCAACCCATAGAGAAAAGCATTAATTGGAAAGAAAAAAGTTATATAGAATCTTTACGTTACGTTGTGATTCTGAACAATTTATTTCCAGTAAGAAAGCTTTTAATGTTAATAACGTTCAAGTATGGATCATCATGTGTATGTCCTTGACAGCATGTCAAAATTTAATAATTTATTTATACTCAAACATCAATAGCTGAAATCACGACAAGAATGTCATGTATGGTCAATAATTAAAATTCTTAGTACATGGGATCCATGTATAATGAAGAGCTTAGAACCAACAAAAATGCAGGCTGCATCCGGTCGCTTGCTAAATCCTTTGTTTAATGATGGCAACACTATCATATGATAAGTTGCTAATATCAATAGCAACAATCAATTGCTCATATCATAAGTTGATGGTTACAATCTGCCTGAGAGCAAGAATTATGTGTTTTCTTTTAGAACAGAAGTTATACTGTATAATTTTCTCTTATTAAAATTGTGTTTTCTTGAATTAAGTGTAGTCTTACTGGTTAATGATACTACTTTATTATGGTATGATCACAATCCTTTACAGATTAAATAATTTAACTACGAATAATGTTTTTTAAAGTTTGTCATATAGGTTTATTTAGTAAACATTTTCTCCTGAGAAATATATGGGCTTAATAATTTTATATAAATTATATTAGTTTTGGTGCAAAAGGGTAATTTTTGGAAGAAGTTTAACCAAAAATATAAATTTTCAATATGAAATGCGGTACAAAAAGCACAGTTCAGGAAAATTGTTTTAGGCACAACTGCATGGTTCGTCACTCAGTTTTTTTCTCCTCCTGAAATTGGTCAAGAATTTCAGTAGATCAGTTTGTGACGTCATATTTACGAGTCTCTTCTGAGTTTGTAAAGCCATTATCATGTACTTCGCATTTCTTAAGGCTTTTTTTTTTTTGCAGCGAAATTATGTCGAAAATAATTTTGTAATTCATTTCTGGTCTTATTTTTAATTAAGAATTTGCAGGTTTTTAGTGATTATACTGATGCAGGAGTACTCCAAGACAATCCAAATGGGTAGCGAAGACATGTCTGAAGTGTGGGTGGGTTCTCCTCCCACCAGAGATTCAGAGCGTTACAATTTTCTCTTCCGGTTCAGAAGTCTAATTTTTATTTCGGTTCGGTTACAACTGGTTCGAGAAACTTCTTAAAATATGCCGTCTTTATAACTAAATATTACATATTTTACTGCACTATAGAAATATTTTGAATGTAAATACTTTAGATTTCGCAGCACAAAAACTAGCAAAAAGGGAAATATGATACTACATAACTAGGAACAGTTAAGTTCATGAGGAGTGTGTACGTCTCACCAAAGATGACCATGGCGTATACATAAACAAAGCCCACTTGAATAAAATTTTTTTTTGAAACTGAGGTAAGGTATGGAAAAAAAATATAAGTTATGACCTTTTTCATGCGTTCGTTTGCACATGAATTTTGATCATTTTTTGAGTTAGAATTTTTCATCATTTGAGAGAAGTCGCAACCACAAATATATTTCAGTTTTTCATTTTAATATTTCAAAATTGTATATTTTAATTTATTATATAAAATATGTATTATTATACATTATAGCATATTAATAATTAATGTATGTTAACTATTAATAAAACATTTAGTAATATATATAATAATAGTGGCCACACTTTAGAATTATCTAATCCCCAAAGGTGCTAACTTTTGTACTAGCTTCCTTCTTGGGTAATCGTTCTTGCATGACGTCATCATGGATTGACATTTTGCGAGTTGTGAAATTTTCTAAATGTTTTGAAAAAAAAACTCACCGATACTGTGGCATGAAATTTGCTAAAGTCGGAGTACGACAGTTGGGGTTTCGTTCTGTTGGGTAAATATGTCCTGTTTTCCTTATACTAACATTAAGGAACGCTGCATGTATAGAGGTGAGTTTTTTTTTATTATTGCAAGCTTTTGAATTGCCGGAGAGTACGTATCTGTGCTCCACAGATGTTTTTTTTGGTGGTGAGGATGGCTAACCCCACCCACAACTAATTCAGGAAAAATACTGATTTGTAAAAAGTACCTTTGTATACAAAAGAAACATGGCCAGCACCCAGAGTTTCTTTTGGATAAGTATAATATATAAGTTTATATTAGATACAAGACAGGCTTTGCTTACGCTGCAATTCATGTACAAGCATAGCATGAGTTTTGGCGATGAAAGGAGCTTGGTGACTGGGATAATTCTAAAGTTTTACCAATAATGGTATTATATATTTTAATATTTCGATGCCATCATGACTGCAATTTCATAAACCTTTCCTCCAAACAGTTAATAAGTGATAAAATTATAGTTGACAAAATAAAGTGCTTGATAAAGGAAATATTCTATTCCTATTATTGTATCATTTTCAAGTACTTATACACACGCAAACCATTATCTTGAATCAGAAATGTTGAAAGGGATGCAAGTTAACAAAAATCCTGCAATTTCAAGTGCAAGAAAGTTTATTTCATTACATTAGTCTCGGTGAAAACAGGGTCCGAAATTAGCGGGTGCATGGGTGACCTGTGTATATAAAATTTCATCCGTGCACATAAATTTTTAACTTGGGTGCACGCAGTGCACCTAACTATTCAAAATATGGCTACTTACGTTTATTTTTCAAGAACAGTGACCTATGGACTAATTTTATATAATTTTCTCAACGTATCTGTATTTGATATTTTTCTTTTTTTTTACAAATGAATGTTCAATTATTTTGAAAAGTTGCATTCTTTATCTTACATGTTTTAATGTAATTATTTCACTTACATTTTTCCCATTTTTAATGTTGAGGTTTACTTTCTATTCTGCTAGTTACTTGTACACTTAACTAGTATTTAATGCACCTAAGTTACAAGACTTGGGTGCATTTGTGCACCTGATTTAAAAAGTTAATTTTGACCCCTGGATTAAAAAGTCATCCAGTACTCGTGCGTAAAATGGTCAGTCACTGAACATGTGTGGCCATCTGAAGTCATATCGTACGTTAGAATATCTTTGGCTGCATCATATCATATAATTCACATTATTACGATACTATTTTGATTAAATTATACCATCCTAGTGACTTCTTTTGAAAAATTCAGACTCTTTTACCAGATGCTTTTGCAAGAATTAATGGTTGAGGGGTTTGTGGTACCAAAGTTCACTGTCACAATCTAGATTAGGGGGGGGGGAAACTCCCCCACAAGTTATCCACTGATACAAGAGAAGTACTGTAGCAACAAATAAAATGGGGACTCTGATAAAAAAAGATCCGACTTTCTCAATTTCAACACACTACAATTCATGATTCCCATCATGGCGGCCACTTATATGCAGTAACTGACGATTTCGTCCACTTTGGCGATGTATTTTAAAATGCTGTTTAAGATTTTTTACATTTTGATTAAAAATTTCACCACTTCCCCCCATTAAATCTGGAGTCTGCAAAAAAGCCTTGCTCACTAAAAGCAATCAAACCATATCATATTTAACCATCACATGAAACAAAATTCATATTTTCCTTGCTAAATGTGAGCTACTTTGCAAAAGATTTTCAACATGGTGGATTTAAGATGCATATTAGCATCCACCAAGATGGAAAGTTGAAGAGATACATGTTCTGAAGATATATCGATTAAAATTATAAGGAAGTAACAATGCACTCATGGGCAGATTTACCATTTTGGTGTCTGCAGGCTACTTTTTACCACCTCTTCCTACCCCCCCCATCAGTGGCAGGAACATAAAAATTGCTACATATTGACGATAAACATGTTGAAAAACACTCATAAATTGAAACATAAACATTAAACAATATTAACTTATATTGAAGTATTATCTCTTCATGGTATATAATAAATCAAATTCAATTTTATTGAAATAAATTTTAATTTTAGCAAAAAATAAAAGCCCATCGAACACTGGTATTTAAATGGAAAGCATGACGTCTAGCTTTCTTCTCGGCAAAACATCTGATTATATCATATGGTATTGATTTTGTTATATCAGACTCAATACACAAAATTTTTTCGAGCTAGTCTATAGCCTATTGGGAAATACGGCACCAAATACACTGTAAAAAGAAACAATCAGATCATACAGTAAACTTAACGGTACTTAAACCATTCAACATGCAAGTTTTAGTGACACCCACTTCAGAATGAGCAAAACAATTTAAAATTTCCCCCCAAAAATAATATGAAGTTTTGGACCTAACCATTTTTTAAATTTATTGGATAATAGGCTTATCAATAAATTTGTTTTCAAATTTACCAACATCCAAGTACATGTAAACATTAAAAAAAAACTCACTAAAACAAATAAAACTACAAACCCTTATTTGAATTCACCAGTGATTTATTTAATCTTGTTGCACTAGGATAGAAGAGATGTCTTCAGCAAATGATTAACAATAAAAAAAAAAGTCAAAAGCACTTATATTATTCTTCAAGTTCTTCCTTTACACTAGCCTTGTTCTTCTTTTTCTTCTTCTTTGGAGGTTCATTGCCATCATCGCTTTTCTTCCTCTTGTGGGAGGTGCTTGGTTGGAGAGCGGAAAGCTCATCTTTTACTTCAGCATCATTCTCATCAGCGGTTTCCATTTTTACCTCCTGTTGTGGAAAACTTGATGGAAGGAATGAATCAGAAGCATCCTTGTACTGGAATACTTCACTTTTGTTTTGGTACCTTTCTCTCTTCACTTTTGGACCTTTTACACCACTTAACCTTCGTCCTGCAGTGCCTTCTTCCAACATTTTGATCCGGCGTTCAACTTTGGCTCGATGTCCAACACCGAAATCACCAGTAGTATCATTTTCTTCACCCAATGCATCGACACGGCAGGCAATGGCAGCTTTCGCTGCGAGTGTTCTTGCTATTTTCCCTTTCAACTTCTGGTTAGTTTGACCAACGAGCTGGGCATGGTATATGAGTCCATACTTTGGAGTGTCTTGCTTGTTCTTCAAGGCACGAAACAACGCCTTCTCCGCTCCCAAAATCTGAACGGTTGAAGCAGGATGCTTTGCAAGATTCATGAGTGACCCTGCATGGGAAATCAGCCTAGCACCAACCATTTCCCCAACTAATGCAGTAAGATTTGGTGCTATGGCCACCATTCGATTCTTCAAATATTCGAAGAGTTGGGTTCTGTAATTCTGCATTTCTAATATCTCTTGGCCCAGTTTCTGAATGTTCAGAATGTCCTCATCAGATAAAGCCGTACCCATGGAAATTTCGGCAACCTCTTTCACTTTCTTCTCAAGGTCTTCGGGCAAAAACTCCGAAAAGTCAGTGTCAGGTGCGTTAACTCTCATCCCAAGAGTAAGCACCGTTCGTACATAAGCATTATTGTCTGTAACTAACTTAACCAATTCAGGGAAGTGCCATCCGTACCATTCTTTGCATCGCATGATATAGTTGTTCAGTTCCTTATCCAAGTCATCCAGTAAGCCAATGGCTTGAACCACCATGGTGTCGACTTTGTCGGGACTAAATTTCAACTTGTAACGCGACAGACTGTGGGCCAATCCCAAAACCATAGCAGATCGTTCCCTATCTGCTAATCCTTCGATTAAGCTACTGGCATGAGCGCGGATGCAACGCGTAAGCTTCAGTATAGACGAATTCGACACACAGTTGATGTTCAGCTTGGTGGATATGGCGTTACCCAATTTTGCATCAACTACGGCCAACGAATCTTGCACATCTTCAACGAACACGCTCTTGAGGAGCTTTTTCAGCTTTTTATTCACCTTGCCCTCCACAGAAGCCGTCGCCACTTTCAAGGCTTCCTTCATATCATTAAACTTCTCGAAATGTTTTAATTTCACTATCTTACTAGCTTTTTCCGGCGTCTCGAACTCCGTGAAGAGGTTATCGGCGTGCTGCAATTTCTTCTCATTGAGAACTTTGAAGATAGCGTACCCGGACGCCGATTCGAAGAGGACCAACATTTTAAATTTAATTAAAATTTCAAAATTTTAAATGATTCAAATTAACTCACGCATCGATCGTTGAAATGCGGCAAAACACGCATAAAAACGTGGTTTTCGTTGGGAACAAAACACGAATGGTTACGGATTGTAACTCTGCCTTTGTAACGGCATTGCAATTTTATTCCAAACAAAAATTTTTTTGACAATACGTTTTTCTTAGGTTGGTCTTCAAATAAGAGTTCTAAAATTTAAAATATTTGATTAATTCGAATTCTAAATTTTGATTTGAAATTGCAAATATTGCATCTAGTGTTTATTAACATTGGTGGTGGTGGTTTGTCCAAAGAGATTAATGGGAAGAGTGGCCGCCCAAGGTGGCAGCGTTGTATTCCCAGACAGGTTTATTAACGTTGAGGAGGATTGTGCAAGGGTTTCATTGGGAAGGGTGGCCGCCGGGGGCGGCGCTGTAATCCCAGTTTATTAACGTTGTTGTCGCACAGTTTGTGAAGATTGGCCAATGGCGGGAGCCATGCAGCTGTCCCGAAAAGCAGTTGTCCAGAAACGAGTGCCGTTACAAAAGAGGCTTTGTTTCCATGACGACCTGGGGTTTGCCATAGTCAAACAAACTTTAATTCTCGCCAAACAAATTGACGTCAGAGCTAAAATAAAAAGAATAATGATGATTTCTGATATCCTTAAAAATATACTTTTGTGGCTTACTGGTTTTATTTTTAACTATACATAAAATCAAAAAATTTAAAGGCCAAATTTAGAAAAGATTAATTTCTTTAAAACAAATCATTTTCTTTTTGTATCCCCTACTGCCCGTAAGTTGCTGATTTTTTTTTTGTTCTTTTTTTTAGGAAACTTCAAATTACTGAATAAGGTTTACGCCAGCCCAAACAATATCGAAACCAGTGGCGTATTTAGATTTTCTTTTGAGGAGAAAGTAAAAATGATTAAATAAGCGCTGCAGAAGAACAAAAACAGCAGAATAGGCACCATATATGCCAAAGCATTATTCCAGAGCTATTTTACATTCAAAAAACATTCAATAGGAATCAGATTTTTTCCGGTTAAGTAGAGGTGGGGGGGACAGACTTGTCATACGTCCCGTATTATGCAGGATTTCTGGTATCGAAGATTCAAAGTCGTGTTCCCCTTTGAGTTTGTAAGAGTCCTCAAAAATTCCACATTTCATAGACTTGACAGTGCAGGATTTATAAATGGGCACGTTGGGCACTTGCCCAAGGCACCAAATTTCATAGAGCGCAAAAGGCGAAAGATTTTTTTTTTTTTTTAATTACAATTTATTTACCGTAGAATTCTGACGATCAGCTCTCCCCAAGATAGCCCCCTCCATCTTTTTTTTTTATTCTGCAAAAATTGCGTGAAATAACCCCGGACCTAAATGTGGATCCAGGAAGGGGGCGTGCGCCCTCTCTGAGAATAATACGCATAAAAAAATGATTATTTTCAAATAAAAAATAAAACTAAACTTACAAGTGAATTTTCAAGCTTTGCGCCCTCCTTGAAAATTTGTGCTGCATCCGCCTCCCCTATATTCAAAAAAATCCAAACAGTCGTCGTCAAATAAAATTAATTTATTCATAGAGAAATACCAAATAGATGGGATGCTAAATTTTTAGTGACATAAAAAACAGTGAACTTCGCCTTTCTTTTAATTACAATCTACACTGGTTTCCATAAATTAAGCAACAAATGGAAAAAACGTGATAACTCATAATATACAAAAAAATTTGGATGAAATTTGGTGAAAATCTTTATCATACCATATGTAACTGAAAGAAACATGTGATACAAAGCATTTACATTTTGTATAAGCTATATAAATAAAAAAAAGTCAGAAATACAGGTGTCACAATGAAATAGTAAAAAGTATCTCAATACAAAATGTGGTTACCTCAAACAGTAATACAGGCCCGACAGCGTTGTTCCATGCTGCTAATGATGTTATCAATGAGTTCCGTGAGTAGTAATGCCCATTGTTCGCGCAAAGTAATTCTAAGCCTGTGCAGGGTTCAGGAAGGAAGTGGGGGCCAGCAACACGCCTCTCGAGAGCATCCCAAACATGCTCTATGGGATTCAGGTCGGGAGAGCGTGCTGGCCATTGCATTTGGACTATAGTTCCCCCCCTCTTCAATTTACAGCTGCACGAGACGAGCTGTGTGAGGGCGGGCATTATCTGCCTGCAGTACAAATGTATCGCCAATAGCAGCCGCATACCGTTGAACAACGGGGTCCATGATCTCGTCTCTATACCTCTGAGCCTTAAGGTTTCCATGTGGCAACACATAGAGGGCAGTACGTCCGCCTAAAGCTACGCCTCCCTATACAGGCAAAGTACCTCCACCATATGTGTCCCTTTCTTGCATAAGAGAGGGCTGATATCGAGTACCAGCCTCTCTCTCCAGATGAAAACTCGTCGAAAATCACTCTGCAAAGAAAATCTCGACTCATCCGTGAAAAATACGGATCTCCACTGACTTAGAGTGCAGTTCACATGCATATATGCCTAATTCAAACGTTCCCTCCTGTGGCGAGAAGTTAAGGGAACGCATAATACTGGTCGCCTAGCATACATTCCTCCTTCATGTAGCCTTCTGCGTACAGTCGAAGCTGATACAGTCCTTCCTGTAGCTGCAGCAAGCCCAGATCTGAGATGAGTCGGAGTAGTAATCCTGTTTCGCCTTGCCGAAAGCCGCAAGTATCGGTCATCTGAGGAGGTTATAACTCTTGGCCTACCTTCACTGTATCTTCGGGAGGCTGAATTCCTGGTTCGGAACTGTTGCCACACTCTGCTGACCACAGAATTGTCGATGTTCAGCCATCTTGCAACGTCCGCCTGCCGTTGACCAGCTTCAAGTCTGCGTATAGCTGCGTAATGTAATTCTACTGGCAAATGACGTTTCGACATCATTTTTACAAATTGGCTATCTCAAAATCTCTTCATTTACCATCGCACATTAATTGGCGACTCATTGCAAAATAGCTAGTTTTAAGCTTTTTCGCATTTGCATAAATCGACATGAGCGCCATTCATTTGCGTCCTGTATATCGATGCTACATACCTTTGCCAGTAACATATGCAAATTCCGTGCATTTTGCACTACATTTGGCCAAATTATCACGTTTTTTTCCATTTGTTGCTTAATTTATGGAAACCAGTGTATCTACCGTACAATTGCGTCGATCCGCACACCCCATGAAAACGCCCCTTTACACCTTTTGTCTTCATTTGAAATTCTGAAAAAAAAAGTATCCGTCTAACTAACTTTGCCCCCATTAAGCATTGAAAAAGAATAAAAAAAAATTCCTCGTCAAATAAACTAAATTTATTTATAAAAATATCGTTATTTTATCTTATAATAATGCACATATCGTAATCATAAATGTTCCTTCCCTATCCTCCGTAATTTTTCGCGGCATTGAAGGGGGCAGAACAACAGCATTTTATTTGATTTTGCGAGTACGGTGGGAGGAGGCTATGGACGTAACTAGCTTCGAAGTCTAGGGGGGCTAATTTTTTTAGGGGAACTAACCCATTTTCTAGGGGGGTTCGCTATACCTTATGCTTTAATGCTTAGCAGAAATTTTCTAGGGGGTTAGCCTCCCCTAGTTTCACCAATGAAAGGGGAGCCAAAAGCCCTTGTGCCCAGGGCGCTTCGTACCCTAAATCCGGCCCTGAGACTTGATTCCTATTTTGGAGATCTTAGACAATGACTGTATGGAATTAATGAGGCATGTTCCAAATCAGTGGCGTAGATACTGGTAGGGTACGGGGTCTCGGTCCCTAGAACCCTATAAAAAACTTTGGTTTTAGCATAGAATTTTTTTGGCATACATACATACTTCCTATGCTTTTGAGGGTTGGAACCCCGCCCCCCATAAAAATTTATCTACGCTACTGTTCCAAATAGGTGGCTAACTTTAGGAAGGGCAGTTCTTATCGCTTACTGCCCAATTTTCAATCAATATGTTAGCTATTTTAAGTGCTCAAAATGCAGTACTTACAGCAGTTTTTTCAAGATAAAAGTGACATCCCAGTGGCGTGGTTGGTCAAGGGGTGTCAACCTGGCACAAGGGTGGATCGACCCCCTGTCGTTCAGGGTTAAATAGAAAAATATAAAGACGACGAAGAATATTGTATGTGTTCTTTGTTACGACTGTAGTAAACGAAAACTTAACTGGCGTCCAAAGTCCCCAAGTCTTAGAACAGGGGTCTTCAACCCGCGGCCCGCAGGCTCATGAAAAACTACAAATTGTTTTACGCAAAAATAACTTCACTTATTTCGTT
>QLNU02013945.1:0-11840 GCA_006491805.2 Dysdera silvatica
ATACGTTTCAATAGTTATAGCTGTATAGCTATAAATAGCTGTTTTGCTATAAATAGTAGCATGGCTATAAATCTACAGAGCTCATATATATATATATCATCATCATATTCAACCATTATCTATCCACTGCTGGATGAAGGTCTCTCCAAATGCTTTCCACACAAGTCTATCCTGAGCAATTCGCTTCCACGTCACCCCAACCTGTTTTCTTATTTCATCCACCCATCTAGTTTGAGGACGTTTTCTAGGTCTTCGGTGGTCTCTTGGAATCCAGTTCAGAATTTCTGTTGTCCATCGTTGATCAGTTCTTCTTGCAATATGCCCAGCCCATCGCCATTTCAGCCCTTTTACTTTAACAATGATGTCCTCTACTCTAGTTTGCTCTCTCACCCAAGTGTTTCTTTTTCGATCTCTCCTAGTTATTCCAAGCATGCACCTCTCCATGCTCCTTTGCGTTGTCTGTAACTTTCGTATTGCTCCAACTGTTAGACTCCATGTCTCTGATCCATAAGAGAGGACTGGCAATACACACTGGTTGAAGACCTTTCTTTTTAGACACAAAGGCAATTTCCCCTTCAGGATAAAACTGTTTCTTCCAAATGCACTCCAGCCAAGTTTAATACGTCTGTTGAGTTCTTTCATAATGTTGCCATCCATTGAAATCAGCTGGCCAAGGTAAATATATGAATCAGCAATTTCTAGCTCAGTGTTGTCAACTTGTATTTTTGTTTCCTCTACAAAATTATTGAACATGATCTTAGTTTTTTGTAGGTTCATCTTGAGTCCAACTTCTTTACTTCTAGTTGAGAGCTCTTGTACCATGTCTTGGAGTTCTGATGGGTTCGTTGAAAAAATAACAATGTCATCAGCAAACCGCAGATGATTTAAATATTCACCATTTATTTTTATTCCCTTGTTATTCCAATTTATCTGCTGAAAAATCATCTGTAAAGCTGAAGTAAAAAGTTTTGGAGAAATGGTATCTCCCTGCCTCACACCTTTGCCAAGTTTGATAGTTTTGGTATCTTTATGTAACCGAAATTTTGCACTTGCATTTTTATACACACGTTTCACCATGTCAATGTACACATCCTCGATGTCTGTTGATCTTAAAGAGTTGATGACTGCTGATGTTTTAATAGAGTCAAAGGCCTTCTCATAGTCAATAAATGCAACACACAATGGAAGTTCATATTCATGTGTTCTTTCAATTAATTCTCTTAATACTTGAATATGGTCCACTGTACTGAATCCACTTCGAAATCCAGCTTGTTCTCTTGGTTGAGCTGCATCTAATTTTTTCTGCAGGCGATGTGTTAGCACTTTTGTGAAGATTTTATAAATAGCAGGTAACAAGCTAATTGGTCGGTAATTTTTCAAATCCTCTTTATCACCTTTTTTATGCAAAAGAATTACTGTTGCAGAATCCCATTGGTTTGGTATGTTACCGCTGTTAAGACATTTGGTAAAGAATTTTGCAAGTATGTCTTCTACATATTCTCCAGCTTCTTTTAGGATATCTAATGTAATACCATCATCACCAGGGGCTCTTCCTTTCTTCATATTTTTTATTGCAAATGAAACTTCTTCTTTTAAGATTTTAGGAGCTGTTCCTTCGACTATTTCAATGTCTTCGTTTAATCCACTGTTACTTTCGTATAGATTTTTGTAGAATTCTTCAACTCTTCTAAGTATTTCTTCCCTATTTCTTGTTACGGTGCCATCCTCTCCTTTTAATGCAATGATGTGTTTCTTCCCAACAGATAAACTTCCTTTAACAACCCTAAGGCTCTTGTTGCTTTCAATGGCCTTCCTTACTAACTCACAATTGAATTTTCTTATATCTTCTTTCATGCTTTTGCGCAGAGTTTTACAAAGTTCTATGTACTCAATCCTGGAACTGGTATTTTGATTGTCCACCTTCATATCTCTTCGCCTTTTCATGAGCTGTTTCGTCTTCTCAGATAATTTGCTATTGTGCTTTTTACAGGTTACACCACCAATTTCCCCAGCAGTTTCAACTATTGTCTTAACAATGTTTTCATTTGCTTCTGAGATATCACTTTCATCAATAAGTCCTTCCAGTGCAGAAAAGCGATTTTTTAATTCCAACTTGAATGCCTCGGTATTTACTTTCAGTTTCATTAGATCCACCCTCTTACTTACTTGTTTCCTAATGAGCTTCTGTCGTTCTAATTTAGTATTTAAGTGCACTTTACATCTCACCATTCGATGATCACTTCCAGTATTAAATCTGTTCAGTACGCTGCAATCTTCAATAATTGATTTCTTGTTTGCCAGGATATAGTCAATTTCGCTGGTTCCTCCATTGGGGTGTTTCCATGTCCATTTTCTTTGCGGTTTCTTCTTAAAAAATGAATTCATGATGCTAAGGTTTTCAGCTTCTGCAAATTCGATGAGTTGATCGCCACGTTCATTCCTTTCCCCATATCCGTATTTACCAACCGATGTCTCTCCTTGTTCCTGTTGTCCAATTCTTGCATTGAAATCCCCCATGATGAGCTTGATATGTTGTTTCCCTTTGGTGTGTAACTCTTTGATTTCTTCATAAAATTCTTCAACCTCTTCGTCGGTATGGCTTGATGTTGGTGCATATACCTGTACTATTTGAAGTTGGTATCGCTGGGTTAGTTGAACAACAAGCCTCGCTGCTCGATCTGATGTACTTTCAACTTCCAGAAGACAGTCTTTAATTCTTTTGTTGATTAAGAAGCCAACACCACTTGTTCTTCCAGTTTCCGTTCCTCTATAATAAAACAAATGTCCGCTTTTCAGTTCCACCAACTCTTCACCTTTTCTTCTAACTTCACTGAGTCCTACAATGTCCCATTTGATCTTGTCTAGTTCCTCTTCCAATTCCTGAAGTTTTGCTTCAGAAGCAAGGGATCGTCCATTATACGTTGCCAAGGTCAATAACAAACGGCAGCCTGGGCCATTCCAGTGATTCTTAGCACCCCCTGCTTTCATGCCACACTGACCGCTGTCTTGATCAGGAGCACTCCAGCACCTGGAGACTAGGGGCCATGGTTTCTGGTGTGTCAACATAATGGAGGAATTAGCCATAATTTCACCACGCTGGCTAGACGGGTTGGTGAATTAGCCCTCCCCTTCCGCCTTTCTATCCGTGCAGCAAATATTAATTTGCCACATAAATAGAAAGCTCAGCCTGCACCACTTGAAGGCGGGGTAGGACACTAGGTTACTGGCCTGACCGGTTCCACACATCGTCACATACGTTCAGCGTGTGGGTCTCCTTCCAGTTAGATACCAGCAACCCTTTTGCAGGCCATTACTACTATATATATTCATACATATACAGGGTTCCCATAAAAGTCGGAATGCGGCCAATAAGATTTGAACCAAGACAGATATTGCAACAAAAGTTAGGTATTGTTATAGTAAAATGACAATGCACTATCAGGTAAGATAAACAGCACCCCTGGTGGCGAATTGAGGAAGTTCAAAAATTTATTTGGAAAAATAATAAAGATAGCGAAATATTTTCAGTTAGAAAGTTGTAGAGCATTCCCCATTTAGTAAGAAACGATATAAAACTCAGATGCAGTATTTACACGTACTGCCACAAAGTGAGATGTTCCGGATGTTTCAATGCATAGCTTTCAGTTAAAGATTTCTAGCGCTTCAGAGGTTGAGTTGAAGTTCTTAAAGGAATGAAACTATGATCTCTCTCCTGTAAGAACTTCAACTCAACTTTTAAAATATCAGAAAGCATTAACTGTAAACTATGCATTGAAATATCCGGAACAGCTCACTTTGTGGCAGTACTTGTACATAGAATATGTAAGCTGTATGTCTTTTCTTACCAACTAAAGAATGCTGTATAACTTTCTGATTGAAAATATTTCACTATCTTTCTTATTTTTCGAAATAAATTTTTTAACTTCCTCAATTCACCACCAGGAGCGCTGCTGCTCATCTCAGTTGATAGTGTATTGTCATTTTACTATACCACTACTTAACTTTCGTTGCAATATCTGTCGTGGTTCAAAAGTTATCGGCCGCAATTCATTCCACTTTATTGGGAACCCTGCATATACAAGGTTTCATCGCAATGGGGGCTACAACCTCCATCAACCCCCCCTTGCGTACGCCAGTGTATATGGGGTACTAGGACTGTAGCCAAGATGGGGCCAGCCGGGGCGTGGCCCCGGTTGCCCCATCGAGCTACTTATATATATAGAGAGAAACATTCCTGGGTGCCCTGTGCCTAATATGCCCTTTACCTTGCCCTAATCACGGCGGATCCCACGAGGGGCGGAGGGGGCTATCCCCCCCCCCGTGAGGGTCAAATAGGAAAAAATAAAGACGATGAAGAATATTTTATGTGTTGTTTGTTACTACCGTAATAAACTAAAATCTTACACCAAAGTCTCCAAGCCTTGGAGAAATGCAATCTAGACGTTTTTCCATGAATCTACAAGCTATTCGCCTTTCAACTTACGTTTTCAGTATGTGTTGCTTCAGCAGAACGTAATTTTTTTATTCTTAAAGCGCCATCGAACTTGGTTTCAAACACGGATGACAGAAGAGACTTTTTATAGTCTTAGTCATTTTTTTAATACAGATTTACCATGTTTGGCGCAGTATAGCCCAGATGCTCTTGCGCCATAAAAAAGCCAAACAAACAATTTTTAATAAACACCTACACAGACATTCATATTGATAAAGTAATGTGATTGACAAGTTTTCAAAGAAACCAAGATGAGTCGACTTTGCATTATAAAGTTCAAGTTTTTTAAAAAGTCGCTTATTATAAAAATAGTAAAATAATTACAATGTTTTTATAGTTTAAATTTAAACTTGTTCTATTAATTACATTGTAAATTATCGTTTTTGGTTATTGTATATATCTCCTTTGCTAAGTTATCCTTCTGTCATACTTGACTATAATCTATCCTAAACCATATAGTTTAATTAAAGAAAAGCCCAGCTTTAATTCTTTGTTGTAAATTAAATATTTTGGTGAGTATAAAGCAGGGTTGTTCAACCTTTTTGAGTAGCGGGCCACTTAAAGAATTTTCACGGATCTTATAAGCCAGCGGTTTCTTAAAAAAAAAAAGAAAAAACTAACTTGCACCTAACAGCCTTCCTTTAAAGTCTTTTCCAGTTATTTGTTTGTGCACTTGCACTATAGATTACGATATCACCTATGCTCAAGATTTTTTCCTTATTTCTGGAAAAAAAATCTAAAATTTTTGTTTGAAATTTTTTTTATTTCAAACAGTTTTAGGCGCGTCGGATTAATATTGTTTGTGGACCGGATTGTGGTCCGCGGGCCGCATGTTTTACAACCCTGGTATAAAGGAAGGCAAGTAATATAACAACATTTACTTAAACTATTTAATAGTCCAAAACTAAAACTTTTCCCTCTGAGGGTCGCCGAAACCCCCCCCCTATAATGACATCCTGGATCCGCCCTTGGCCCTAGTTGCCCCTTCATACCAGCTACAGGCCTGTGAAGTCGATATGCACGTAAATGGTACGTCTAAGGGGTATGGTATGGAGTACATACAAGGGAAACGTTTAAGGGGTATGATAAGGGCGTTTGTGTACAGGTGCGCCCATTTATAGGTCCGGGGCACCAACTCGCATAATTAAATATATTTTCGACCGATTGTAATTTCATTAGAATGGAAGAGCACGGTGCGAAACGGTCGAGAGTAAAAAACACACATCATAAATTCATTAACAATATGAGGACAAACAATGTCAATTGCAATGTCACATTTCTTTTCACATCGAATTAAGTAACGGATCACGGAAAATAAATCGCAGCATGTCCGTCAGGCGCAGTTCGCCGGACAATATTCGTTCTACGAGCGCATTTTGTTTTTTTTTCGGTGCGTGGACGAAAAAAACCTGCTATTATGTGCGTGGTTTCTCCATTAGTTCCGCAAACCTAGAGCACATAATGGACCTTTCCTGTTCAAGGGATGACTGTCATAATATCCAGTCATTAAATTGTCATGTTGCATTGTTACCAGACATAATTGAATAATAGAAAAACACCATTAAATAAATTTAAGTTCGTCGTCTGTAAGGATAGAAAATAGTGTCGTTTTCCACTATTTTGTCTGTCTTCCTTGATGACAGTGGACGGCTGGCTGTCCGATCACATAACGAGTGGGAGTTTTCAAGCTTCGTCGTTTGCAAATCTATTAACGGGTTTTTAATAATACCGTGGTAAATTATTTCCTCTCCCCCCCTCCCCCGTCGTTTGTCCCCGCTTGTCATTTTCCCTAGGCCCTTATAATTCTATACAATTTTCCTTTTTGTCATTTTGACATTGAAAACATGTTCACAATTTTCCTAAATGCATTTCTCCTTTCGAATCCTACCTTCAGAGATTATATGACAAGCATGTGAAAGAAAATTGCCTAAGGTCGATATTTAAATTTAGCAGGTTTCAATTAACATTAATTCGCAACTCTCTAATTCGTAACTCTAATCCGTAACTCTCTAATCCACATCTCTCTAACCCGCAACTCTCGAATTCGCAACTCACTAATTCTCAATAACCCAGTAGGTTTTCAACGTTAACAATAGCCATCATTATTACATTTACGGAAGACCTTTACCTTACTCTTTTTATTGCAGACAGACAGAAAAACCGAACACAATAGCGGGTTCAGTATCTATTGAAATACGCTAATAATGCAATAGAATTCCAATTAACCTAAATAAAGGGGGGCATACCCGATCCCGAATAAACGAAATTCCGGATTATCTGGAAATTCAATTTGTAGTGCAAAGATGTGGAGAGAAACTACACCATTTATATATCCAAAAACACGTTTAATTTACATATCATTGAACTACTCTGTTGACATTCATTGAAGTCAACAAATCTTATCACAGTCGGTGATGTAGTAATATTAAGCGGTTTGATCGACGCTTGCAACTCAATGGAAAAGAGCAGTTAACAGGTTGTCAAGAGGTTGTGGGGCCAGGTCCTACCATGCTCTGATAAATTTACCATTAACTAGGTTGATAGTTAAAAATATTGTTAATTAAATTATCTACTGCTCTGGAGGTCTAGAAACTAATACGTGTGAGGGAGTATTTTTGTCGAAAATATTAAGCAGATATCTATTAAAAAATATGCGCGACAGGTCATTTCAATTAACATGGATTTCGGTTAACCGAAGTTCGGATAGTCGGGGTTCTATTGTAGTATTAGATGAAACTGACTGCTTCCACTAACATCGTCGGAGTCCCAAAACCGAGCTAGAAATGTTGTTTGTTTGGATTTTTTATGGCGCAAGAGCATCTGGGCTATACTGCGCCAGAGCTAGAAATTCCACAATATACAAAGGTGCAACGTCTATGCGTTGCTCATCTATACGTCGCGTCGTTCAGCCAAAGGCCTGAAACGTTCTCATGTACTATATTTTCGATTATACGTCGTTTTGAGTCGGTCCCTCAAAAGACAAAGAAACGGTGTTTGACGTTTATTTGCAAACTTTCAAATTTAATTCAACTTGAACGCAGATAACGTTTGGAAGCCGTATAATCACTAAATAATCATAGAAATATTGTATAATTACTAACGAGGTAAGGTAATCGCACATGGTTGTTAAATAATCACTTATTATTGTAGAATAATCATTCACGATTGTAAAATAATCGCTCATGGCTGTAGAACAATCGCTCATGGCTGTAGAACAATCGGTTGTACAATAATCACTCACGATTGTACAATAATCACTCACGATTGTACAATAATCACTCACGATTGTACAATAACCACTCATGATTGTACAATAACCACTCATGATTGTACAATAATCACTCACGATTGTACAATAATCACTCATGATTGTACAATAATCACTCATGGTTGTAGAAGAACCACTCATGGTTGTAGAAGAACCACTCACACTTGTAAAATAAGCACTCATGGTTGTAAAATAATCACCTACTATTGCAGAATAATCACTAACCATTATCGAATAATCACGCATGATTGTAAAATAATCATTTACCCTTGTGGAATAGTTGCTTACTATGGTAAAATAATTACTAAGCTACTTGGGTGGAATAATCACTAAGCTTCCATGGCAAATTAACCATCAAGGTAATGTGAAAGAATAATCACCGAGCCACCGTGACTGATTAACAACTGAGGCAAAATAATCGTTAACGCACTGTGTGAAATGTCAATTAAATGTGATGATGTCTATAAAATGTCAATTAAATGTGATGATGCCTATGAAATGTCAATTAAATGTGATGATGCCTATGAAATGTCAATTAAATGTGATGATGATGCCTATGAAATGTCAATTAAATGTGATGATGCCTATGAAATGTCAATTAAATGTGATGATGTCTATGAAATGTCAATTAAATGTGATGATGTCTATGAAATGTCAATTAAATGTGATGATGTCTATGAAATGTCTATTTTCGGGCTTTTTGCCAATGGCAGGGGTCTTCAACAATTTCAATCCAAGGGCCAATTTTGCTTATTCTTGTAGACCCCCGGGCCACACTACTGTATCAGCAATATTAGGACTGAACAAAAGCGGCGCGAGGGGTGCGCTCCCCCCACCCCCACCCCCGGATCACCCTTTATTGATATTTTTCCTTAGGTTTCTATATTAGTTTTGCGTGCCCATCCAAAAATATTTTCTGGATCCGCCTCTGGGACTAAATATGCACTGGTGTGCAAAAGTTAAGGACGGGACAGTTTTTCGCATGCATCGTTGTACCACAGTGTTTCAAATGGGTACAAAACATACCATAACATCGTCGAGATATAAGATTATAGAAAAAGTGGTCAATACTGACCAAGAAAGGAATCCAAAGGATACAAAAGACTTTTATACTAAAGTGGGCTTTCAGCATAGACAGAAGAGACAAACGTTCTCAGTTTGTCACTGGAAACAGAGGACAGAAGAGAAAAACGTTCATGTGACAGGCGGCAGGCAACAAAAATACAGTTTTCAGTAGGGGATATGATAACCCCTGATTGCGATGCAGGATGTACACCATCTGTTCATGTTCAGTAAGAGGTTGTTGACAAGCTCTTGAGGCATCATAGCCCATTCCTCTTGTAGCGCCGATCGCAGCTGCGGAATCGTTGCTGGCGGATGGCAACGTGCTGCCAGGCGTCTCCCGAGAACATTCCCCACGTGTTCTATTGGATTTAGATCCAGATACTGTGCGGGCCACTCCATTCGATAAATATCTTCACCCTCTAATAACTCAGCGGCAGCCGCTGTACGATGAGGTGTAGTGTTATCATCCCTAAAGAGGAATTCCGGGTCCACAGCACCCTGGAAAATACGGATATAAAGCAGGAGAACTTGGGTAAAATGGCGGTCACCAGTGACTGAACTTCCTCGAAAAATGTGGAGCTCCGTACGGCCACTAAACATTATGAACACCGCCACCTCCAAATTGGTCCCTTTCACGATGTTGGAGGGGTGATTGCGTGTTCCCCGCTCTATCTAGATGTCTATAATCACTAATGGGACTAAATCGGCTCCACCCGTAAAGAGCACTCAACCCCATTGCTGTGCTCCATGGCACCAGAGAAAACGCCATACCCGATGGGTAGCCGTCACTGGCACACACTGTACTGGTCGCTGAGTAAATAAACCACCTGTGTGCAGTCTCCTAGCCACGGTAAAATGCGATAGCAGCCTTCCAGTAGTGCGTTGCATGTGGCTTGCGATTTCACTCGCTGTCAGCCGTCGATCTCTCCTCGCCTGTAGAATAAGATACCGGTCCTCCCTTGCCGTGGTTGTTCGTGGACAACTACCACTAAACCTTCGCACAGCTGTTCCTGTCATTCGAAATGTCGTCCACGCTCGTGACACGATGCTGTGTGCGATTACGAACTCCTCGGCCACACTTGTTACACTTCGACATTCTTCAACTTTCCAATGACTCGACCTTGAGTAAAGTCATCCAGATTTTGTCTATGGGACTGTCCGTTGGACATCTCGCACTGCTGGAGCAACTCGCCGTCGTTTAAACCGATGTACACTGCGCAATAGCTTCCACTGAAATGCTGCGCGAACATCACCCTCGCGCTTTATACCCAACACACACTCCCACATTACGTCATAATGCGCAATATGCAAATATTCTACCGTATCGGACTCTAGGCAGTCTTCTGATTGGTTTTTGGATCGGTTTTACCTATTCGTTCTGCTGTTATGTTGCTTTTTCCATCGCGTCCTTAATTTTTGAACACTGCGTATCACAAGTGGGGGGAGTAGTTTGTCCCAATAATGTTGGCATTAAGGTTCCGTATTCCCCTTCAATTTCGAACAAAATGCCTTTTAAAGATATATTGTCCCCCAATATTTTCAGGCCGTCGGCGCCGCTGGTGTACATTATAATGTGAAATACGTATGGAAGCAAAAAACATTTACAACACGTTTAGTTATTAATATGTAAAGCGAAATCAAACCTTTTGGCGAGTTTTTTGGCACTGCGTATTTTTAACAATCCTATCAATATCCGGTTTTATTTTTGATATTGCAATCCTAAGAATGCTTACAAGGTGGACGTCAGTTATTATGGTTGTAACCAATATTTATCAACTTCATTTTTGTTTGTTTGTTGCTTGCTTTTTGGTTTTACGGCTCAAAGACTACAGTGGTCATGCTGCGCCGGGACCTACTGTTTTCCGAGGAATCCGAACCTCTTAAGGCCTAGGGAACCAAACCCCGGACTACAGTGAGCAGTGCGATCTTTATGAGATCTCTGAGTAAGCGTTCTTTTTGCACTGCTGGGAGTCGAACCCGGATTAGCCGCGCAATAGGAGAACGCGTTACCACACTGCGCCACCGCAGGGCACCTTCAGTTTTGGAAACAACTTTTTACAGACGCATTGGCGTATGCAGTGGGGGTTGATGGAGGTTGTAATTCCCACTGAAACGAAATTTTGTGTATGTGTATAAACACTTGGAGTTGTAGCTCTGTAACGCCCCCCATTGTAAGCCTGTAACAACTCCCCTTATGAACTTCCTTAGCCTATGAGCAGATGTAAAGGTTACTTCACATTAGTAACATTTTCAGAGAAAGTAGTCAGATCGTTGGAAAGATGTCCTTACTAAAATATTTATAATAGAATTTTACGAGTCCTAAGTTGAATTTTTTTTAAAACCACTGTTCTTATGCCCATATACGCTAGAAAATTAAAGTAAAACATGATTGAGGGGAACTTCGTATTACTTTAGTTCTATAGTGTTTTAAGATATTTATTACGAAATACGAAAACGCCAACAGAATAAAAAAATATATATTTCAGACTCAGAGGGTGCAGGCACGTTACTTTTATGTCAAACAATTTGTATTTTTCCATGAGCTGGCGGCCGCATAAAACATGTCGGCGGGCCGAAGGTTGAAGACCCCTGACTTATGGAATGCCTATTGTTTGACACTGAATTTCGACAATCAGCGATCTCCTATTCGAATCATAGACAAATGGAAAAAGAGGGAAGAGATTAAAATGCTCTCTCTCTCTCTCTCAATAAAAGAATATATATATATATTCAAGACTCGGCGAATGCAGCGAACAGTATTCGCCCGCTCTGATAAGAAAAACTAGTTAGGAAAGAAGTAAGAAAAGATATCCTATTCGCCAACTGCAAAAATGTAGTTGCCAACGGCGATCGGATTTGTCGGAGCTTTGTATATAATATTTGTTGCGATACATACACACAGTAGAAGTTATATATATATATATATGGCCAGCAAAAGGGTTGCTGGTATTTAATTGGAAGGAGACCCACACGCTGAACGTATGTGACGATGTGTGGAATCGGCCAGGCCAGTAA
>QLNU02013948.1:0-16882 GCA_006491805.2 Dysdera silvatica
AAGCTTGAAATTCTTGCCATGCGTATCTACCCGGCCGGCACGCGACGTGCACTTCCGCCTCTTTTTTATACGTTGCCGGCAGCACGTGTATTTAATTTAAATTTAGCTATGTATGTATGTATGCATGTATGTATGTTTGTGTGTACATATTGATTTTTTTTTGGATTCCTTTTATGGAAATTTTTGCAACAAAATTAATTTTAAAAATTTTGCAATGAGAAAAATGTTATTTACAATAAACAAACCTTGACAATTTGGGCCTTTATTTGGGTCATGACTCGGGTCCAGTTAGCCCACGGGTTAAGGGGGCACACAAGGGCGGACTGGGCCGCCGGCCTAATTCGCCCTCCTTTATCACACAATTACTTGCTTTATACTCACCAAAATATTTAATTTACAACAAAGAATTAAAGCTGGGCTTTTCTTTAATTAAACTATATGAGTCAAACAAATTATAATTAGTATTTCATTGGATACTTGTACCGAGACATATACAATAACCAAAACGATGGTGAAAATTAAAAAAAAAATTTTGCCTTCGGTGGCCTGAACCCACGAAATAACTGGCAACAATATATATACGTTCGTAAAGAGATTATATATTGTCCTTCGTAGCTCAGTGGGTAGAGCCTCCGCCCGGCAAGTGGAAGGTCGTGGGTTCAGGTCCCACCGAAGGCAGAAATATTTATTTTCTTTCGAACGTTTCACCATCTAATCACGCCATACCATCGGCGTTGGTATCACTACGCCAATAAACGTTGATTGATTGACATTGTTGTTTGATTTAATCTGCGTAGTGTTCGATTTATATAAAATAAATAATCTATGAGTGTCTTAAATTGTTAACAGTTGTTACAATAAACTGGATGTAGATAAATGAAACACAGATATTGTCGCAGTTTAAATTAAGTAAGTTGATGTCGTGACAGCTGTTTCAGTAGCCTCGTCCTACTTTTTTCAAACGATATACACTTATAAATCAAACGAACTCTTGATTGATAATGCCAGTCATAGTTACCGATATACGAGCTGCAAAAAACACTGCTTCGGAAAAAAAACAGTTTTTGAGGTAGGAGAAATTTCTCTGGATACAACACGGATCAACGGAACGGCAGAAATATTCAAGAAAGCAGTCAAAACTACACTGTGCAGGATCTTAAATGCGGTTGATGGGGGGGGTACTTTTTTGTAGCATTCCAGGGAAAATATGCTTTTATCGGATCGTCGATAGCCCCATTGCCCATCTGAAATAAATTGAAGGCTTCAAAAAATTAAGGTTCAACGGAAAATGAACTCTTTCAATGATTCGAGCATTATGGAAGGTGAAACGATGGTTTTAGTTCCAACATTGCTGGGCGGCAGGAGATTTAAGTAATTATTGTTTGAATATATAATTTTCATTTTCTTTGACCCTAAACCGTACTGCTGGCGTGTTTGGCCTGCGTAACGTTTTTCACAGCCTTGACACTCAATCCTATAAATATCGGAGTTATTAAAATCCGGAATGGGTACTCAAACTAAAATTACTTAAGACTTCTACCGTCTAGCAGCGGTGGAATCAAAACCATCGTTTCTCTTTCGTTTAATGCCCGAAGCATTGAACGAGTTCACTTTCCGTCTGACCCTAATTTTTTTGAAGAATTCCACATATTTCAAATGGGCGATGGGATTATCAACGATCCCAGTGAAAACATATTTTTCCCGGAATGCTATAAAAAACTGATCCCCCATCAACCCCATTTAGAATCCTCCATAGTTTAATTTTGATTGCTTTCCTGAACATTTCCGCCGCCCCTTGGATCCGTGTTGTGTCCGGAGACATTTCTCCTATCTCAAAAACCGATATTTTTCTCCAAAGCAATGTTTTGTAGCTCGTATAGTGGCAACCGTGACCAACACTACCAATCAACTGTTTGTTTGGTTCTTTGAGTATACTCGAAGGTTTGGTTTATGTATTGAGCTAAATTATAACTGGAGTGAAAACACCCTATTCAACAGTACTACGGCGCATGAAGCTGGTTTTAAGCTGCGGAAGATTATACTTTTTAAGCGAATTAGGCGAACGCGCAATAAAACCTATGTCTAACAGGTGAAAGCGTGGAGTTGATTTCATTTTGGCCATCAATTTATTTTACTTTATGATTTGCATTTCATTAAATTTTAGCGACAAAAATAATGGTCATTTTCTGCTCAACTTATGGATATACAGATAGATCATTTTGAACAAAACTTCAATCGAGGCCAAGTGAAATTTCACCAGGACGTTTAACGACCCATATTTTCAATAATTTATTTATTCTTCCTTTTTGTTGCATTTATAATGATTTGCGGAAAAGTGACCCAAGCATTTCGGCCCCTGTGAATAATGAGTAGGCTACAAAAATATAAATAATGCACATAATTACGTAACAGTAGAACCCCGATGATTCGAGATTCGCTTAACCGAGGTGATCTTTTGTACTACATTTTAATTACCTTTTAAGTGGACACTGGTTCTATACTTTTTGGCAGAAACGCTCATAGAGCAAAAATCGTTTCTAATGAACCCCTGTTATTCGAACTTTGCTTAACCGAGATGACCTTCTATACTATTTTTTAATTATTTTTAAGTGGACACTCCTTGAATGTTTTTGGCAAAAACGCTCATAGAGTGGAAACCGTTTATAACGAACCCCGGTCATCCGAACTTATCTTAACCAAAATGACCTTTTGTACTATTTTTTAATTATTTTTTAAGCCGATAGTTAATAAAAAAAACAGTACAGAAGGTCATTTCGGTTAAGAGAAGTTCGGATGACCTGGGTTTATTATAAACGATTTCCGCTGTATGAGCGTTTTTGCCAAAAAACTTCGAACGGGTGTCCGCTTAAAAAAAAATAATATACGAAGTCCTTTCGGTTAAGCGAAGTTCGGGTGACTGGGGTTCTACTGTTAAATAGGTGTATTATTTACGTTTCTGTAGCCTACGCATTATCTGCAGGAGGCGAAATGCTGAAGGCCACTTTTCCAGATCCCATTAATAATACCCGTTGTTAAGAATTTACATTTAATTTAAAGATACGATATTTCACAACTACTGTTTTAGGTTAGTCGTTTTATATACTATGAAATATATGTATTTTTTATAACCGAAAATTCGTATTTTATATATTATATAATTAATTAATAATTAATTTTATAATATATTATATAATTCGTTCATATTTTATATATCAAATGTATGCCATAGATTCTTTTATCACCTTATAAACTAATTAATCTTTCGAGGTTAGAAGTTGAATAAAGTAGACAGTGATGATCGTTAGTTTATGAATTGTTAGAAAAATGCAAAATAAGCGTTGAATATGATGAGCCTGTTAACTGACAAGGGAAGCCTCCGAAGTGCCGGTCGCACCTCAAATCGAGACTTATATAATATAAGAGATGCAGATGAGTAAGGAACAAAACCGAAAGGATTTTTCTGTAAAACTCAATTTCTGATTTTTTATGAATTTTTAAAATTTTCATAATCACACTAAAACGCAGCTTTGCGCTTAACTGAAAAGCCATAAGGTGAATTCTTCAGTCAGGAGTAATTTCCATTCATTTGGATCGTTTGGCGAAAAATAACGATAAGTTTTGTGCTGAGCAAGCTCTAACTAGAGTATCTCCTTATGCGTATTTTAATACCCTTTTCATCCCTACCATGCATCATTCTTCTTAATCAGTTATTATTATTTTGCACAGAAAATAATCCATAAAAATATTCTTTATTTCACTTCTACGCTGTTAAAAAAATTAGAATTTTTCCGCTCCGTGCAATGGTACATTTGCATATGCCTTGTATTGACCCTGGGTGAATTCTAACGAAAAAGAAATTCATAACATAAATTTAAGGTACTATATCTTTTGATTACTTATGAAAGTGATAACTTACTTAAAAATACTGAAACATAAATTTGTATCGCAATGCGTACATCTTGAAAAAGGAATTTCTTTCATTCATTAAACTCATATCCTTCGTGGTTGACATGAAATAATAGAGATTAAATTTTATGAAATGACTCGATAAGAACATTAGTGCAATTGCAAGCAAAGCAAGGGTACATCAACGTAGGCTTATATTTATTGGCCTGAATTTGATTATAAATTAATGAATGCATTTTTATTATTTCGTTGCGATCAGTTAATTATCTTAGAATTTCATTTACAGTAACGTAGTTTGTAATTTAAAAAACATTTGGCACACAATTAAGTGCGTATCCTTTGAAAAAAGTAGCACGAGGCTAATGAAGCAGCTATCATGACATTAAATTATTTAATTTTAGCTGCGACAGTATTGTGTTCTATTTATCTACTATTTTTGCGCAGTGCGTCACGTCAATCGCAATGAACTGGTTCGCGATGAACATCCGTGTTAAAAGTTGTGGCAAACTGAATTTTTAGTTTAACAATCGAATTCAGAAATAGAATCAGCTGGGATGGCAGGTCGCTATGTTAGCCATCGTAGTAGCAGGAATTGGTTCAGTAGCCAATTTTGAACCAGATTACAATTGTGCATATTGAATGACTACCTATAAAATGTGTAAACACTGTGAATGCGTCGCTTGATGTGGCCGTGCCCTAGGCTGCATTGCTGGCTTTTTGGTATTATGCTAATTAGAAATCTTGGGAGCGGGGTTGGCCGGTAGCTGTCCTGTATCGAGAAACGACTCTCAGTATATTAGAATAGTAGATCGACTCACTGTGCTAAAGACTCGATGATTAATATAATACACAATAAGCACAGTTTTTGAAACCAAAATTTATTCAGCTTTAAACGTTTTTCGAAAACCTTGAGCTTTCATCGAAGAAGCAAGAAACCCTAAGCGTACATCGCTCGTAAGGGCGAGTGTACGATTGTTTATTGTATAAAGGGTAAGGTTGTGGGTGATGTTGGTGGATTGGCGCCCTCTATCGGTCGAGCCAGATGAATGTGGACTGTAGGGGGAAAGTTGGCTGTGTGAAGGATTGTGTTAAAAATTTAAAGTATATGACAAAAAATTATTGGTGAAATTTTAAGAGGAGAAAACGTGACCACGCTGGATGGATGTTGGCCGTAATAGATAAATCGTTCACCAGGTGCTCGGTGTTTTGATGGATTGAAAAGGTTCCAAAAAAATTACGATCAGCAGGAGATGAAGGTTTGTAGATTAACTTCACTTCATCGAAGTTAAATTTGTGGTCCAAAGTCCAGCAATGAACGGCTATGGATGATTTAGTCAATTCTTGTTTTTGTACGTATGCCCGGTGTTCTTTAATCCTGAAACGGAGTGCACGACGAGTTTGGCCGATGCACGATTTTGAGCACGAGCATGGGATTTCATAAATACCCCCCATGAGTTGTGATCCGAAACCGAGTCTTTTAGTTTTGAAATACAACGTTTATTGATGGGCGTGAAAGTGACTTTAAAATTAAACTTGTTAAGAATAGTAGCAATTTTAGTGCTGATATTGGGAACGAACGGTAAGTAGATGGTTTGTAGAATAGGGATGTTGTCAGAAGAAAGATGGGGGACCGGTTTTTTGGAGGAGAATTTTTTGACTGCCCGATCAACAATAGACGGGTTGTAGCCTCGGAATACGGCAATGTTTTTAATGAACTCGAGTTCCTTATTCCGGTCTTCTCCAGTAGAGCAAATTTTGATAGCACGGAACACAAACCAGTAAAAACTGCTCATTTTCTGAGACATTGGGTGTGCTGATGAACAGTGTGGTGGTAACGAAATGGAAGAAGGTTTATGATAAACACTTAAACGATATTCAGAGTCTGTTTTCATGACCAGAACGTCCAAAAAGGCAAGTTTGTTGTCAACTTCGCATTCAACTGAGAATTGAATATGATTATTAAACGAGTTGAGATTATGGGTGAGAACCTTGAGATCTGTATTATTATCATCTAGAATTGCAAAGATGTCGTCTACATACCGGACCCAAAATTTGAAATGAAGATGTTCGTGAATTTTTTCTTCGACATAATGCAAATAGATATCTGATAAGATAGGAGACAATGGGTTTCCCATAGCGAGGCCTTCTGTTTGTTGGAAGAACTTATTTTGGAAACTGAAGCAAGTTTGTGAAATACAAATTTCGGTCAGGTTGGTAAGTTCACGTACTTCAAAATCAGTGTAGTGGAATTCCTTCATGCGCCGTGCTAGAGACTGAAGGGATCCATGGATCGGAACATTCGTGAAGAGGCTTTTCACGTCAAACGAGACCATTGTGTTTGAAGTGAAAGGAATGTCACGAAGCCTGTTAGCGAATTGCAGAGAATTTTTGATTGTAAAGGAGTTATTGTATAGTAATGGAGAAAATCTTTGCGCTAAATGCTTTGAAAGAGCGTGACATGCGGTGCCAATATTTGAGACTATAGGACGAAACGGCATGCCCGCCTTATGGACTTTGGGTAGTGCATATAGGCGAGCGATGTTAGCGACAGACGGAATAACTTACTTTTTTGTTTTTCATCTAGAAATTGGCATGAGTGGATGGCGCGTTTTATTTTATTTAGATGAATATTGGACGGATCTTTTTTGATATGGCGATAGCGGTCATCTTGAAGCAATCTTTCCACTCCATCCAAATATTGTTGCTTGTCAAGAACGACAATTTGGCCTCCCTTGTCCGCTTTTGTAATGATAGTCTTTTCATCCGACTGGAGGTCTTTCAATACGTTGTGATCATGGCGCAACAAGTTCGGTTTAATGATGTTATTGGATGCAATGGTCTCGGCAATAAGATGACGGAGCGCATCTTTTTGACCCGGGTTTAATTTACTAAAAGGAAGAGCCTTTTCAATTGGTGCGATTAATTTAGTAGGGTGTACTGGCCCGGCAACGGCAAAATTAGAATTAAGTGAAAGAAGTCTAGTCAGATGGTTAGAGAGAGGTCTGTTAGAAACGTTGACTATGTCAAAAATTCACCGCAATTCGCTAACAGGCTTCATGACATTCCTTTCATTCCAAACACAATGGTCTCGTTTGATGTGAAAAGCCTCTTTACGAATGTTCCGATACATGGATCCCTTCAGTCTCTAGCATGGCGCATGAAGGAATTCCACTACACCGATTTTGAAGCATGTGAACTTACCAACCTGACCGAAATTTGTATTTCACAAACTTGCTTCAGTTTCCAAAATAAGTTCTTCCAACAAACAGAAGGCCTCACTATGGGAAACCCATTGTCTCCTATCTTATCAGATATCTATTTGCATTATGTCGAAGAAAAAATTCACGAACATCTTCATTTCAAATTTTGGGTCCGGTATGTAGACGACATCTTTGCAATTCTAGATGATAATAATACAGAGCTCGGGGTTCTCACCCATAATCTCAACTCCTTTAATAATCATATTCAATTCTCAGTTGAATGCGAAGTTAACAAACTTGCCTTTCTGGACGTTCTGGTCATGAAAACAGACTCTGAATATCGTTTAAGTGTTTACCATAAACCTTCTTCCATTTCGTTACCACCACACTGTTCATCAGCACACCTAATGTCTCAGAAAATGAGCAGTTTTTACTGGTTTGTGTTCCGTGCTATCAAAATTTGCTCTACTGAAGAAGACCGGAATAAGGAACTCGAGTTCATTAAAAACATTGCCATATTCCGAAACTGCAAACCGTCTATTGTTGATCGGGCCGTAAAAAATTCTCCTCCAAAAAACCGGACACACATCTTTCTCCCAACAGCATTCCTATTTTATAGACCATGTACTTACCTTCGTTCCCAATATCAGCACTAAAATTGCTACTATTCTTAGCAAGTTTAATTTTAAAGTCACTTTCACGCCCATCAATAAACTTTGTATTTCAAAACTAAAAGACTCGGTTCCGGATCACAACTCATGGGGTATTTATGAAATCCCATGCTCGTGCTCAAATCGTACATCGGCCAAACTAGTCGTGCACTCCGTTTCAGGATTAAAGAACACCGGGCATACGTACAAAAACAAGAATTGACTAAATCATCCATAGCCGTTCATTGCTGGACTTTGGACCACAAATTTAACTTTGATGAAGCGAAGTTAATCTACAAACCTCCGTCTCCCCGCTGATCTTAATTTTTTTGAAACCTGTTTAATCCATCAAAATACCGTGCACCTGGTGAACGATTTATCTATTACGGCCAATATCCATCCGGCGTGGTCACGTTTTCTCCCCTTAAAATTTCACCAATAATTTTTTGTCATATACTTTAAATTTTTAACACAATCCTTCACACAGCCAACTTTCCCTCTACAGTCCACATTCATCTGGCTCGACCGATAGAGGGCGCCAATCCACCAACATCACCCACAACATTACCCTTTGTACAATAAACAATCGTACACTCGCCCTTACGAGCGATGTACTCTCAAATTTCTTGCTTCTTCGATGAAAGCTCAAGGCTTTCGAAAAACGTTTAAAGCCGAATAAATTTTCGTTTCAAAAACTGTGCCTATTGTGTATTATATTATTCATCGAGACAATATAAGGTAATCACATTATGATTAATTTTGCCTTTTAAAATTGAAACAAAACTCTTTTCCGCTCCCTTCCTACTTTTTTACACCGTCGGTTGCAATTGACACAATTTTATTAAGTAGAATATGATTTTTTTCCATGCATTTGAAGGTGGCATTTGCTATGTTCTCTCCACGCATTTGGCCATTGAGTAGTAATAATCCTAGAAGTTTCTCTCTCGGACCCTCGGATGATATATACCGCACAAAAGGAAAAACCCAAACTGTGTGCTTGATATGGTAAACTCATCTACCGCAATTGATAAAGCTGAAGCTAATTTAACGTCTTCAACTTTATGGTTGCTTACATTTGAGGACATTTTAACTGACCTGTCTGCTACAGTTTTGGCAGATAACAGTATGCTTTCAATTTTATTTTAAATCTCTGCTTTGTTTTTGAAATTCGAAAAAGTTTTTCAGATGCAATAACGAAACAACATTTTATGTATTCACATTTGTGAATAGTTGCCTTCTCTTAGGATCTCCTGGATCACGACGAAGCTCCCCAGATTAAAATTATTGTCAGACGGTGTCCAATAATTAAATACGTAACTTGATTTTTAAACATTTTTCTGTAGTTCCTCAACAATTCTTTTTCTCATATTCTCAACCAGCTCCTCCTCTTCCTCTATATCAAGTGGTTGCATCAGTTTGGACGTTGAACAACGTATTGCAATAAAATTTTCCATATCCAATTTTCTTCAACGAAAAATTGTTATAAATATATTATCTAATAGAAATTTTAAAAATAACATATATAATTTTTCTAAGAAATACCACACAACACGGTCATATCAATGTGTGTGGCATTAAATTTCTACATACAGTAAGCAAGTACGAATAATTTGAATTTGAGGAGAGTTAAGTAATTATTATTGAAAGAATGTTAGCTGATATTTAATTAAGAAATTTATGTTAATTATTATATCCTCAAATAAATATCGTAATCTTTGTCTTTAAAATATGCTACTAGTGGTAGCTAAAACTAAAATAGGAATCAAATTTGAAGGCAAAGAAGCATTTTTTAAAGACATATATTAGTTTTCCACGTTAGTAAATAAAGTCGCTATAAAATAATTGATAACGGCTGTAGTAAAATTTTATGACGGGGACGACACCATTCTGTATAAACAAGAGCTGTTAACTTAAAAAACTTAATAAACTTACTTCACCGAGACCTTTGAAAATACGGACGAAGACAGCACTAATGATGCTGAACCTTGCCGCTGCTGGTGTAAGTACTGTGAACAAAGAGGTTAGTAAAATTCCAATCCCGAAAGGCCATTTACCACCATATTTTTCTGCAATCCAACCACCAGGTAACTGAGTCAAGCAATAACCATAATAGAAGGCTCCGAGAATTAGTGACTGTTGATTGCTGTCCCATTCAAATTCACCATCCTATTTAATATAAGTGCAAATTAAATTATTTTGTTTTTTCTTATCCCTATTCAAATCACAATTTGTGTGTATATATATATACAGGGTGTCCCAACACCAGGGTTGCAAACATCGAGGAGGGATAGGGTACACCTAAACGAACAATATTTGTCATAGAACCTAGGGTCGCAAACCACTCACAGTGCCAATTCTAAAACCGTCCAGCATGCACAACCAGTGCGTGAAAAGCGCCAGATAAAACTCAAATTAGTTGTTCAAGTGCATAGATGATTAGGACATCGCATTTTGCGCACTGGTTTTCATACGCTGGTTGTCACTATTTGTGCATGCTGGACGGTTTTAGAACTGGCATTGTGAGTGGTTTGCGACCCTAAGTTCTATGAAAAGTATTGTTCGTCTAGGTATACCCTACCCCTCCTAAAAGTTTGTAACCCTATTGCTGAGACACCCTGTATATATAAAGTATAAATAAGTTTATAAATGAATTTGCTTACTATATATTCTAGACTTGCTATTTCCTGATGCAATTCACGCTGTGTATAAGTTTAAATGCATAGTAAGCTCTCCCCCAACCTTTGTGTGTTTATTTGAAGATTAAGGAGAAAGAAGTTGATCTAAACCATAGCTCCATTGGTAGAGCATTCGATATGCAAACGGAAGGTCCCGTGTTCGTTCCCCCGTGGTCTCATAATCTTTGCGCTTAAATTTATATATTACTCGTACTTTCAAATTTATATAATTTAAACTTGAGAATTCCAACTACAATTTGTGCAGGTTCGTAATATAATAAATAAAATATTTACAATTCTCTTTTTGTTAGCGATAGTATGGAAAACTGACAATTCTGACTATCATATATTTTACACTTTGCAAATTTTCTTTATCATCACAGTAAATTAATAAATTCCAGTATACGATAATTTTATTCAGTGATCACAAAGTATAGCAAATTTATTAAACGCTTGTGCCATACATGATGGAATCATAATATAGGCAACAGATAAATACTGAATTATTAATTGGTGTTCTCCTTATTCATTTCAGATATTTCTATGTATTAAAAATGTCAACAGCAAAATAAAAGCTTAGCTCTGTGCCATGCCTTGCGGAGATGAATTCCTCAACATCTGCGAGAAGAAAGTTCACTGTATGTCGAAAAAGTGTACCAGTTAACCCAATTAATAGTTGGATGAAACAATTTAAAGATATAGAATCCGAGAAAAACCATAACCCTCAAGTCATGACTCATCAAAAAAAACCAAACAAAACAAACAAACAGTGGTCATAAAAGCCGGACAGTAGTTAAAAGGACTCTAAGTCAGTATGAGGTACATCTGCTGAACTAAATATTCAACAGTCAACAATGTGCTAGATTTTTAAAAGTGAAACTGCAAAAAATATGCTTCTGAAAAGTGTTTTTAAGATAAGAGGATTCGTACAGCAGGACAAATTGTTTGGCAACCCCAACCACCTGACCTAGCACTACTGAACTATTCTTATGGAGCAAGTTAAAACTATTCTCTACTGAATATAACCATTCTTGTTCAATGCATTTAAGGTCAAGATCACCAATGCAATTTGAGAAATTACTACTTAAAACTTGGAAATGTTTTCAACAAATTATAAAGTCGGTTTGAAAATGGGCTTCAAGCAGTGGTGTGCGGTCCGTAGAAGGAATGTAAGCATTGCTTGTCTAACATCGGTTTAAAACATATTTCCATTTTTTTCCTTTATTATAAAGGTTCAGTCGAAATTATGTTTTTGTAACTGAAAATTTATTGGAGGTCAAACTAATCTTCGCAAATTTTTGTCTCTTGAGGGCGCCACATTTTCAGGGCGAGGTTGTGGCATCAGATCAGAAGAAATTTGGGATAAGACTCCTAGAAAAGAGAACTGGTGCAAAACCGCCATTTCCTGCCATCATATCACGTGATCCCATTCACTGCTGTGTTAAAGTTGAGTGATTTCCAACTGTGTTATTTTTAATAAAATAGGGTGAAATGGACGAGTGTTCCACTGGGAATTGTTCTAATCATTCGAGGAATAAACATAGAATGTTTGGATACCTGGCCGTCATGTATAGCTATCGTATACAGTGTAAGTTTGTTTTGATTATTTGTATTACAATTTTACATTAATCGAAAACTAAGCTAGGGTTGCAAATTGTATTTATTGGCGACATCTTAAAATTTGCGCCAATCTTTACTTTCGTCGGGTAATCGCGAAGTGTTGATTATTTTTATGCCAAAATAGCGATCGTTGCGTCAAAGCAGAAAACCTTTCAAGGCAAGGTAAATGAAACCGGAAGTGTGCAGGAAAATGGCGATTGATACGCCGGCCTATAATTCTAGGGGCTCTAATTTGGGATATGCTTTCTAGTAAGAATGTTAACTATGAGCACATTATAACGAGCCGGAGATAATTAGTGATCAGTAAAGTCAAAAACACAACCAACTGGGTTGTTTTCAGTCATTAGTTACTGTTAAGGAGCGTCGGAGACGTGATGACTTCAGTCCGGCCTTCCCCGTTTTGTGCGATTGTGTAAGGAAGTTAAACTATTTAACAGCGAATTGTCGAGATGTTTTTTGGGAGGCGCTCTTGTAATTGTTTTGGCTTGTCTGCTTTTCACTTATTAACAAGCCAAGAGATTGCCGTTTTATTATTTAGTTCGTTTTTACTTAGCTTTTAACGTAAGGCCATGTCAGGGTGAGAAGTCGAACAAATTGTGGCGCAACGTCAAGAATTAAGAAGTAGTTGTGACCGAATGTTCTTTGTTAGTGAGAAGTAGCTTAAAGTAATAAGGTCTATGTGAATCTCTGTTCAGAGATAGTAATCGTTCCAATGCGGGAATTGAAAGGCATTTATCCTTAAGAAGCTACATATATGTTTCGGCCGAACTGGATGTTTTTGTCGCCCTTAAAGAGACGTTGGAAGACTGCTACTGACAAATATGGTGCGTTAATTATGGGCACCGACGGCATAAAAATATTGGGGGGACAATATACCAGTAGAAGGCATTTTGTTTGAAATTGGTGGGGGACATGGAACCCTAATACCAACGTTAGGGGGAGGGGTCCACCCTGTCCCCCCCCGTCCCCGCTAACGGCCCCCGTGGCGTTAATCATTATAGTTTAATAGATATTGTGTTTATATTGTGTTACTGCTATTGTTAATAGAATAATGCTAATGCGGATATAACCGATATAAGTTAGAACTATTTTGGAATAACGAACAGTGAACTGTTAACTAATATGGAACTTTAGCTATAGGTTTAGAGTTGAGGTCGAAATCCTATTATTACGATTTCGGAAATTCTTCAGTTGAAAAGGAGCATTGACAGCTGATTTAGCTCTATGTTAGTTCCTTGTGGTTAAGGACTCTTGTTGAAGTAAAATTCTTAGAAGTTAGCGCCTGGATTAGCAATCCAGGTTAATGATAGTTTAGTATTTTAATTATTAACGTAGTGAATAGTTTGGATGTTACACTCTCGCATAGCAAATAAGTTTAAATATCTGTAGCTTGACTGCTCCATCGGAGCCAGTTCGAAGGGCTATCCTTGTCAGAGAGTTAATGGCGAATTTAAAGGATCTTCGCCGTATTTCCAGTATGGACGTGTTTACAGGAGTTATTCCAGTATCAAATATGCTATCGAATTATTCACTTGAAAATATGTTCTAGTGAACGTATAGTTATAGTTGTAATCTTGTGATCATAATAAACAGTTCATAATCTTGTGTGTGTGTGTTTTGCCAATATTGACCAATGCCAAATTATACTTCTTTCTAGACTAAAATATAAGTTTGTTAACTATTAATACACTTTTAGAAGTAATTAAAAGTATAACGCCGTTAGGAGCATAAAACTCTAACGCTAGTATTCGTTACAACATCTGAGTAAGCATTTTATTGTTATCGTATTTTAATTTTCTAAATAATCGTGTTTTCTGCTTGAAATTCGTGATTTCGTTAAATTCAACACAAATTGAATTTATAAATACAGGGTATTTTGATTTTTTAAACCGCGTAAGAGCGAAATAATTTTAATCTCTACTGGAAGGTACATAAGGCAAAGACAATGCTGCCATCTAGTGGCATCAATGCGAAATGTAAATCAAAAGTAAACGTATTACTTGCCTAAATAAAAATGACACTGCACGTCACTGATTGCAAGCAATCGCATTATGTTGAGATGAGAAAATTACACTTTATCGTTTAAAAACTATGAAATTTCAGCTTTTAAGAACAATTTACAGTAGGTTTCTATCATGCAAGCTTAAAATTATACCGAAGTTTAAAGATGTACACAAGGACTTTAAAACCAGCTTGTGTAACAAAAGGTTTTATACCTGTTCGAAATTGTATGATGTGGAATTATCGCCAGTTGCATGTACCAGAATGCATGTACTGGGTTTCTCTTCTGTATCCAACGCCATCGCTGTGTTATTCACCATTGCTACTATAGCGACACTCAGATTCGCTCGCAAAACAAAGACGACAAAAAGTCCACAGAATATGAGGAACGTTAATCCATAACGTGCAGGAATAAATGCTTAAAATTAAAACAAAAATAATTGTTCATAGTGTATTTTAATTACTATAACTGTATATACACGATAATGTTTATTAAGCATAAAATCAAATATGTGGTTAATTATTAATAATATTTATAAACTACTATATTAGAATAGACTTTAAGAAATGTATACATCAGTCTTCAGATTTAAACCCATGGAGCTATTTCGTTATCTTAAGCCATATATGAGCAATATGCTCGTTGGGGAATTCTGAGTGCCGCAATGACGAAATCATGCATTAGTTTTTCCTCAAATCACCCAGTGAGGTCTCTGAGCTAATTTTAAATTTAACTTTTGTAAGGAGGAGGTTGAATGCCATTAATTTAAGTTATACATGATGGAAAAAAAAGCAATACATCGGTGAGCCATGAATTCCAAAGGTAAGGAGTTAAAGAATGCACAATAGAAATAACTGCATGTTTAATACAGCATGATCACGTGTGAGCGTCCTTACGTCAGAAACCAACCTAAGAAAACCATGTTAAGCTATATCTTGTTGTAGTTTTAGACACAGGGAAACAACTACCACAACTACAACTACCACATTGCGAAGGGGGCAATAACCACTACCTCCATGCTCCTCACATGGCATCATTCATTTGTACTTGTTTTTCTAGGATTAAATCACCCTATCCCTCCTTAATTACATCAGCGTATGTGTGTGACAACCCATTGTATTTTTAGTTTGTGTGCCAATGTAAAACTTCTTTATAACGGCAAATAAAAGATTTCCTTTTTACATTCCTATACGAATAGACATAGGCCTAGAGGTATATTGGTCCTATGAAAATTATATTTTTCGAATCTTATTCCAAACCATTCATGAATAAGTTTTAATTACTTTTTTCTTAAATCACAAAAAATTTATTTCATAGGTACGTGTTTATACTGAAAATAGGCTATTTTAAAATCATTATTACTCAACTGAAATTTATATACATTGAACTCTCCTTTTAACAATTTTCAAGAGACGGAAAAAAGCACCATTCAAAAAACAAGACGTTAATCGAAATGTACGTAATACAGTGAAACATTTACCATGGCCACAAAATACTGTCGTTAAAAGCAAATGGTAGTTAATCAAAACGACCTTATTGAGGAAAATTACTATATATAATTTGTAAATTTAACAGTATTTTACTTTCATGTATTAAAAGATCACCTTTTGGATCAGATAACCGATTAAAGAAATATTGAGTTTCACTAAGTAGTCCACTACAAACGAGTTAACGTATAATCAGTGATGAGCTGGAGTCAGTTCCCACCGGTTCACGGGAACTGGTTGTTTACCTTTCGACACATGCTGCAGATTAATCGGATTCTCGGCAAACCGATTGTCACAAATTTGACAACTCGCTACTTCATATAACATGGCATACAAATATATAATAAATTGTTTACTTATTACAAAACAATTACCCTTTCATTAAAGTTTAAATCGCTACTTACTACATCTTTCAGTCCTCGGCTTGGACATAATTAGATAAAAACTTTCGCTATCCATTTCGAAGGGCTGCCGCAAATGCCACTGAACTGGAGCAAAACAAAGGGATTTCCTAATGCAGAAGGAGATTCCGGTTTTGTGGAACACGGTAAGGGTAAATTTTACTGCAAATAGAAATAATTTGCGCGTGATTATCGCAGTTCGAGATTCGGCTTGTCACGGCGCCACAGTTCACTTCTGATAAAAGTGGAAGTATTCGTTTTCACTGATAATGTTGTCTTAACACTTTCATCGGTGTTTCTAACTATTTAGTTAGGACAAAAAAGCACTCGAGTATGCATCTAAATAAAATTTATCTGTATATATACGCAATTCGTTGCTGAGTCAAAAAAAAAAAAAAGTCATTGACGTTTATATTTCTCTCTCCCTCTTGTATTAACATTAATGTTTGGTCTATGCATAAGCATGCAGTAATCGGTAGAGTAGCAATTTCATGGGGGGGGAGGAGGACTCAAGCGCCTTTAAAAAGATTTTTATGATGCAGCCTATGAGAAAATAATGTGTTTAATATCCAATGGGGAGGTGATCCCCACCTCTTTTCACGCCATTATCAGTAACCATGAAAAGTGTGCAAATAAAGCGTACCTGAAAGTTTCAAAATTGGAGTGAGCTGCTAGCTTCTTGCCCATGTTTTCTTGCATAATCAGAGGCAACAATTTTTAAGCTGTGTTAATATTTAAAAGAATGTGCCGAAAGTTCCGTCCATTTAGAATAGGGTTGTTCAACCGTTTTGGTAAGCGGGCCAGGTAAAAATTTTTCGCAGATCTCGCGGGCTAGCGGGTTCGTAAAAATAAATAAATATCAACGTTTAAAAAAAAAAATACTAAAAGCCTCGCTTCAGAGTTTTTTCCGGTTGTTTGTTTGTTCACTTACGATATGGAAA
>QLNU02013949.1:0-18267 GCA_006491805.2 Dysdera silvatica
GCTTTGAAGAAACTTACTAGACCTAAACTTCCCAGCACACTCTTGATAGATTCCTCTCCTTATAATTTTATCAGCATTCCTTTCGTTCCACGAATTTCTTCAAAAATTGCTTCCATCCTCCGTGAATTTAATTTCAAGGTCACTTTTACTCCAATCAATAAACTCGGTTATTCCAAACTCAAGGATATTATTCCTGATTGAAATTATTAGGGAATTTACTCCATTCCATGCCAGTGTAATCGTGTTTATATTGGTCAAACACGTCGGGCCCTTCGATTTCGGCTTAAAGAGCATGAAGCCTACGTGCGTAAACAACAACTGGAAAAATCTGCTTTAGCCAAACACGCCTGGGAAGCTGGCCACAAATTTTCTTTCGACAAGGCCCATCTAATAGAGAAAGTTTCTTCACCAGCCGACCTCAATTTCTTCGAAGCCTTCCATATTCTTTCGCATTCCTCTTCTACTGTTAACCATCAGCTTCCGTTCAATTCCATGTCCTCTATTTGGAGAAACTTCATTCGTCCCATAGCAAAAGACGCGGCTACGGACCCATAACTGGTTTACCCGAACTAATTTTTGATTAGTAATTTGGCATCGACAGTCTTTCTAGCACGTGTGCCACATTAGTGTAACTAGGGTTCTGAAGAAGGAAGCCTAAACGCGCTTCCGAAATAGCTATAAACAATTGTATTTATTTAAACGGTGTTAATGTGTTTTATTTTATATAATATTTTGCTCAGTGTGTCGTTACATCTTTATTACAATATATGCAAATGTTACTTGTCTTCCGTAGAAATTTAGTTTCTTCACACTTTGATTTGTATTTTGAAAAATATGCATTTGTAAATGAGTTATTAAAGTATAAATATTTTTTAAAGAAAAATTAAACGTATCATGCAATCAAATTTTGGAAATCAGTAATATTAGAGAATTTCGATATTGTAATCTGTCAAAAAAAAACAAATAAATAAAACTAAGAAGCTTAACAAATTTTGAAGTTTATTTTGTAAGAACGTATTGCTCGGTTTTGATTTTTTGGGATATATATTATATATCTATATAACAACTTAAATATACTTATCATGGTTCTGAAAATTTTTGATAAATGAAAGAAAGTATTAAAACTGTAATGATTAAGTATAAAGTAGATAACCTAAGGAGCGGTGATTACAGGTTGAATGAGGTTGATTGCTTTCACGACATTTCTCACAGGGCATCTTCCACATGATTTGGTGCAACATGCACCTCTTTTCGAGTTTGCATTTGTCTCAGTTGGCAGTGGTGGTGGTGAAATTCACCTTGAAGGGATAAAAAGAAGTATATATTATTGAAAAATTTATATACTATTGTCTTATATACTATTATAAAACTTATATACTATTATGATAATTAAAATTTTAAATATAATTAATATGTGATTTTTCTTTTTCTTACTCACTATACTACACTGTTAAAAATTTCCGCATTAGTTGTTGCCAAAATATGGTGAAAATATAGGAATTTCACCAAAATTTGGTTCACTTGAAAATTCAAATTATCACTTATTGGTGAAAGTGTGGTAATTTGTAAATAACGATTAAACGCCGAACCAGATTTTCGTTCAACCTCCTAGCTTGCTGCAAGGGAAGTCACGTGTGGCAAACATCCGTTGCGATTCTTTACCGATATTCGCAAGTTCTTTTACGTTCCAAGATCTCTCCAATCATCCAACAAACTAAGATCATTCCAATTTATTGGTTTATGGTATGCATATCCTTTATTTTTGATAAATTACAATGATTTATTTGACAATTTCTGTATCCATGACTTACAATGTTTTTCATCACTAACAGCTAAAACGCTTACGTTAGGCCTAATGCAAAACCGTTGAGATTTCACTTGGTTGCTACCTTTCTGTAATTAATAAAAATTATGTGTACTCTCTGTATATGAAATGGGGTAGATGTGGCTTCAATAGCAGCCAAGAAAAACAATGGGTACTCCTGCACTCCTCGATACGTCCCGGATAGGTAGCATGTGAAAGGCAGGTTTTTATATTGTTATACAGTGTCCGGAAACTTTTGGCCATATTTGGTTTAACCTAGAACAATATATTTGGTTCAAGCTGGAACCATGAATTTGGTTCAGTGTTGCCTTATTCGTTATTGAAAGTATATCCATATATTGGTTCAACATCCAACCAAGTATTGACAACATAGCTGGTGTCAATATGTGGTGAAACGTAGTTCTTAATAATAGATGCAGCTGGCAAATCACCATATTTTGGTTCAACCCTGAACTATTAATTTTAACAGTGTAGAGTGAAAATTCCAATACTGAAAATATATTAAGATAATTATAGTATCGTGCAATGAACTTTAAAGAAAAATCTTTATTATCATTACACTAAAAGTTAACTTTTAAAATATAATGCTGGAATTATGTTATTTGCGCACATACTAATTTAAATTCATTAATTCTAGTTAAATTCTCAACACAAGAAATAAAACAAAATATTAAAGAATAACAGAAGAAATGGTTTCACTTGAAAATGGATTTGTCAATGCAAATCAAGACCGCATTATTTATGTGTGTGTGTGTGTATGTGCGTGCGTGCGCAATCGAAACCGCGTATATGCAATAATAATTTTATTCAACCCGATGTATAACATTTTTTCGATACATAAAGTGAGAAGTATAAAAGTTATAGCAATGTAAGAGAATATCTATATTAAATTATATGCAACTCGCATATATACCAAAAATATCGAGCTTCAAATTTTCTCTTATCTTTTTAATGTTATCTAAACCAGCTTAATTGCGATTTTATACATGAGAAAACCGCATACATGCAAATATTTTGAAGTCAACTGAATGTTTTATTATAGAATTGAAACTTAATATATGCAAACAAACTTTATGAACAAGTTTTCATCCGAAGTACATGAGTAGCTAGCAACCTTTATTTTTAAGGATTGGCTTTTTTCATAGGAAAAAGCTATCAATTCTTACCGAAGTGTCATTTACCAGCTTATTTATGGCTTCGTTTACGCCTTCCCCCCTCCCGCCTTCTAATAACAATAATAACAAATAAATATATTTTATTTATCACAGGAGACGTACAATGTATACAATCTGTAAAGACATGTTTATGCACTACATTAGATAAATTCCATGTGCAATAAATCGCATATACCGACGTACAAAATATGCGTATGTTCGAAATCACTATCAAATTTTGTATTTGTAGCTGGCGCAGTGAATTAGGCGTCTCATGTTTTATTGGTCTACAAAATTCTTAGTCTATTTGCAAGTTTTTTCCTTTCTTCTTTTGCACTTTTCAGTTTATATTCATTGTGAACTTAGCAGATAAAAAGAAACCGATATATCTGCTCAAATATTTATCAAAAGTTGGCGATTTTAAATTCTTTGAAATCAAACAATAAGACAAAGATATAAATGGTTAAAAATATTGTTATAATTTGTCCACTATTTTCCATAAATACAGTACATGTGCTTATGTAAGTACTACATTACTTCCTGTTATTTTTATTAATAGATTTATTAATAGTACTGTGCATTATAAATATTGAAATAATGTGTATGATTTATAAAATTAGAAATAAGAATATCTAATTTAATAATAAAATTCATTAAAAATTTAATGAGCAAATTATTTCCACGCTATAGTTCAGAGAATACCGCTTTTATGTAAAACCCGCTTATATGCATAGGATTTCGTTGCCGCTTTCATTTGCATATGTGCCGTTTCGACTATATATATATATATATCATCATCATCATCATATTCAACCATTATCTATCCACTGCTGGATGAAGGTCTCTCCAAATGCTTTCCACACAAGTCTATCCTGGGCCATTCGTTTCCACGTCACCCCAACCTGTTTTCTTATTTCATCCACCCATCTAGTTTGAGGACGTTTTCTAGGTCTTCGGTGGTCTCTTGGAATCCAGTTCAGAATTTCTGTTGTCCATCGTTGATCAGTTCTTCTTGCAATATGCCCAGCCCATCGCCATTTCAGCCCTTTTACTTTAACAATGATGTCCTCTACTCTAGTTTGCTCTCTCACCCAAGTGTTTCTTTTTCGATCTCTCCTAGTTATTCCAAGCATGCACCTCTCCATGCTCCTTTGCGTTGTCTGTAACTTTCGTATTGCTCCAACTGTTAGACTCCATGTCTCTGATCCATAAGAGAGGACTGGCAATACACACTGGTTGAAGACCTTTCTTTTTAGACACAAAGGCAATTTCCCCTTCAGGATAAAACTGTTTCTTCCAAATGCACTCCAGCCAAGTTTAATACGTCTGTTGAGTTCTTTCATAATGTTGCCATCCATTGAAATCAGCTGGCCAAGGTAAATATATGAATCAGCAATTTCTAGCTCAATGTTGTCAACTTGTATTTTTGTTTCCTCTACAAAATTATTGAACATGATCTTAGTTTTTTGTAGGTTCATCTTGAGTCCAACTTCTTTACTTCTAGTTGAGAGCTCCTGTACCATGTCTTGGAGTTCTGATGGGTTCGTTGAAAAAATAACAATGTCATCAGCAAACCGCAGATGATTTAAATATTCACCATTTATTTTTATTCCCTTGTTATTCCAATTTATCAGCTGAAAAATCATCTGTAAAGCTGAAGTAAAAAGTTTTGGAGAAATGGTA
Source organism: Dysdera silvatica (assembly GCA_006491805.2). Classification (NCBI taxonomy): domain Eukaryota; kingdom Metazoa; phylum Arthropoda; class Arachnida; order Araneae; family Dysderidae; genus Dysdera; species Dysdera silvatica. The sequence continues at coordinate 4,663 of QLNU02013949.1, forward strand.
TCTCCCTGCCTCACACCTTTACCAATTTTGATAGTTTTGGTATCTTTATGTAACCGAAATTTTGCACTTGCATTTTTATACACACGTTTCACCATGTCAATGTACACATCCTCGATGTCTGTTGATCTTAAAGAGTTGATGACTGCTGATGTTTTAATAGAGTCAAAGGCCTTCTCATAGTCAATAAATGCAACACACAATGGAAGTTCATATTCATGTGTTCTTTCAATTAATTCTCTTAATACTTGAATATGGTCCACTGTACTGAATCCACTTCGAAATCCAGCTTGTTCTCTTGGTTGAGCTGCATCTAATTTTTTCTGCAGGCGATGTGTTAGCACTTTTGTGAAGATTTTATAAATAGCAGGTAACAAGCTAATTGGTCGGTAATTTTTCAAATCCTCTTTATCACCTTTTTTATGCAAAAGAATTACTGTTGCAGAATCCCATTGGTTTGGTATGTTACCGCTGTTAAGACATTTGGTAAAGAATTTTGCAAGTATGTCTTCTACATATTCTCCAGCTTCTTTTAGGATATCTAATGTAATACCATCATCACCAGGGGCTCTTCCTTTCTTCATATTTTTTATTGCAAATGAAACTTCTTCTTTTAAGATTTTAGGAGCTGTTCCTTCGACTATTTCGGCGTCTTCGTTTAATCCACTGTTACTTTCGTATAGATTTTTGTAGAATTCTTCAACTCTTCTAAGTATTTCTTCCCTATTTCTTGTTACGGTGCCATCCTCTCCTTTTAATGCAATGATGTGTTTCTTCCCAACAGATAAACTTCCTTTAACAACCCTAAGGCTCTTGTTATTTTCAATGGCTTTCCTTACTAGCTCACAATTGAATTTTCTTATATCTTCTTTCATGCTTTTGCGCAGAGTTTTACAAAGTTCTATGTACTCAATCCTGGAACTGGTATTTCGATTGTCCACCTTCATATCCCTTCGCCTTTTCATGAGCTGTTTCGTGTATATATATATATATATATATATATATATATATATATAAAAAAAAGTTTTCCTCGCCCATTCTTGGCGGTAACAGGCTTTGGGACGGGCAGAGCGCCATGTTCCCAAGCCTCTTTTTACATCACTTCTTAATGTGCCATGTCTAGAAACTTCCTGACAATGTGACACGTGTTTAGGATTGTGGCTTTTTGTATTTCAATGTAGGTGTTTGGGTCAATGTTGAGTATCTCCAAATTCGTCGCAAGCGTTTTTGGTACTATCCCTGTTGCTGAGATGACTAACGGGATGATGAGGATCTTTTCCATACCCCATATATCTCGTACTTCATGTCTGAGATCTTGGTACTTGGTGATTTTCGTTGTGTAGGTTGTCTGTATGTTATTGGTGTTGGGTACTGCTATGTCGATTAAGTACGTGGTCTTATTCGATTTATCGACGAGGGTTATGTCAGGACGGTTATGTGGGACTGTCTTGTCTGTTATGATTGCTCTATCCCAGTAAAGCTTGTGTGTTTCGTTCTCATGCACGGTCTCTGGCTCATATTTGTAGTACGGGCATTTTTCTGTCAGAAAGCCAGCATTCGCTGCCAATTTCTGGTGGACTATTTTCGCTACTTGATCGTGCCTATGTTTGTAGTCTGACTGCGCAAGGATCTTGCATCCTGCCATCACGTGTTGGATTGTCTCCGATGCCGCATGACAGTGTCTGCATTTGTCGCTTTCTATGTCTTTTCTCTGGATGAATTTCTGATTGTTCCTTGTTGCGATCACTTGGTCTTGGATGGCTAGCATGAATCCTTCTGTCTCTGGCTGGAGAGTGCCTTTGGCCAGCCAAGAATTTGATGCCTTTTTGTCAACGTGTGGTTGTTGCAGGTCATTGTAGTGCCTGCCATGTAATGGTTTTCCGGCCCAAGTTCTTAGTTTCTGTTCATTGGCTGTTTCCAGGACACGCTCTTCGGTACTACACAGGTTTAGTGGCGTGTAATTTGCATCTGCTTGTATTATGGCTTGGATGAGTGGCGATCGGGGACTCTTCAACTGGAAGTATTGCCTCATGCTCTGGATCTGCTTGTCATGTAAGTCTTTGAGGTCCGCTTGTCCGCGTCCTCCTTCTTCCCGGGGTAGTGTTTGCCGTTCAATTGCCGTTGCAGGGTGTAGTTGTCCGGCTCTTCTCTGGATGGTTCTCATTTTCCGCTGGAGTTGTTCTAGTTCAGTGTTGGACCATTTGATGATCCCGAAGGAGTAGGTGAGCACTGGTACCGCATATGCGTTAATTGCTTGCGTGGTGTTCTTCCCGCTCAGTTTCGTCTTCACAATGCTTCTAAGTCTTTCTTGGAATGCTTGCGTGAGCTGGACCTTGACTTTCTTGTGCTCCTGCTGCCGTTTTTGCATTATCCCTAGGTATTTGTAGGTTTCGCCCTCGTCCAAGGTCTTCAGTAGTCTCCCGTCTTCGAGTTCGATGCCTGGTAAATCTTCTTTGCTATTCTTCTGTATTTTGCACTTATCGAGGCCGAATTCCATTCCTATGTCCTTGGAGAATGTCTCTGTTATACTGATGAGTTGTCGGAGTTGGGTGATTGTTGGCGCGTATAGCTTGATGTCATCTACGTACATGAGGTGGGAGACTTTATGTAGGTTTCTCTTGTCTTTCTTCAGCATGTATCCGTATTTACTTGTGTTCAGCATCCTTGACAAGGGGTTTAACGCCAAGCAGAACCACTGGGGGCTTAGTGCGTCTCCTTGAAAGATTCCGCGGCGGATGGGGATCTCGGCCGTTTCTATTTTACTGTCTGGCGTGTTTAGCTGTAACCTGGTTCTCCATTGTTTCATGCTGCTCTGTAGGAATCGGATGATTGAGGGATGCACTTTGTATATGCTGAGTATTTCAAGGAGCCACGAGTGCGGAACAGAGTCGAAAGCCTTCTTGTAGTCTATGTATGCGGTGTTGAGTTTTCGCTTTTGTTTTCTTGCTTGTTCCAGGATAACTGAGTCGATGGTAAGCTGCTCTTTACATCCCAGAGTCCCTTTCTGGCATCCCTTTTGTTCTTCCGTCATTAAGTTGTTGCTTTCGCTGTGCCGGCTTATTTTTTCAGAGATGCACCCCGTGAGTATCTTATACAGGGTGTTAAGGCACGTAATGGGTCGGTATTTCGCTGGGTTACTGGTATCCTGGTCCTTCGGTAGGAGGTAAGTTATTCCCTTGCAGAGGAATTCAGGCATTTTGCTGGGGTCTTCAATTATCGCCGTAAGTTCCTTGGCTAATGGGCCATGGGCGCTGGTAAATTTCTTGTACCAGAAGTTGTGTATGCCGTCAATACCCGGGGCTTTCCAGTTGTGCGTACGTTGGATTACCTGCTGGAGTTCCTCTATCGTGATGCCCGTATACTCCATCTCCTCTATTCCTCTCGTAGCCTCCATTTCTTGCTGAATCCAGGGGGCACTTTTGTGCTGTACTTCATTGGACCATAGTGTCTTCCAGAAGGTCTCTATTACTGCTGGCTTTGGGGCTTCGTACTTGTCTTTGTTCGCTGGGGTCTCTTGAAGCTTCCTGTAGAAGGCCTTCTGGTTTGCTTGGAATTGCATGTTCTGTTGTTTTTTGTTGGTACAGTCTTTGTATCTTCGGAGTCTTCTGGCGTATACACCCAGTTTTTGTTTGAGGGTATCCAGATATTCGCTGATATGTTTATTGGGCTCTTCGTGTCTTGTATGCATCCTATTTCTCTTAAGGGCCATCTTCACTTTCCTCACTAATTTCTTACCCCTATTTCCCTGCATGTACTGAGTTATTCGCCCTATGCTTCTGCGGAGCTCTTCTATTCTTTTCTCCAGTCTCACTTGCCATGGTGGTTGGGCTTTGTTTCCTCTGTTACTTCGGCCTTCGTTCCCTTACTTCGTACCCATTGGCGCGTGATGCCGCTATTGCTGCACAGTATATGGCGCATATATATATATATATTAACTGGTCTTCTATATTATTAACATAATATATTTGCATAGGCGCCCATATGGGGCCAGAGGGGCTGGTGCTCCCCCTAGCCGCTCAAAAATTTTATTTGCTCGAACCTGCTATGCATTTATTTTCAAAAGTTTTACAGTCACATTTTAAAATAAGGTACTTTTTAGCTCATTACTAATTGTCGAGCAGCATCAATTATTTTTGTAGTGTTTTGGTATCTTGGTCATTCATTAAAATTTTCGACAGCTTTGAGAAGGAGGAGGAAATAATTTTTCTCAGCTCCCTTCTAGATGTACTCGTATGGGCGCCCATATATATTTGACATATCCTTGTAACTAAAATTTCATCACTTTAGTATTACCATAGATAATTTTAACCATTATTTGATTTTTTTTCTAAATATGTATGTACTATTTCAAACATTTGTGAAAACTAGAAACGTTTATAAATGCGTACACAATAATTACATTGGCACTTCGATAAGGTATCGCGTAATCAAAGTATCTATCGTAGTTTCTTTCCCGCCCACTGCTATTACGCTTCGGTTACATTACATGTACATATGTTTGTATAACTGAATTTGCTTTGCATGGACCCGCTAACTATTTGTTAATATTACTGAAGGTTATTTGCCAATAATATATTTTTAACTGCATTAAAGGGAGAGTTCAAGTATTAAGTGAGTACCTTGGTGTTGGGAGGGTTTGTCGTTGGTCTTATTTTCCTATGTTAGCCAATGTTAATTTTTGCTTATTTGGGGGAGGGGGTTGAAATGGTCGAAATATTGTTTATGTAATACTTAAACTCTCCCAGAACAATGGTAATATTTTAATTCAATAGATGACTTTTTGTAATTAATGAAAACAGTATGGGAAAAAATAAAATTCCCTTTTTTTTATTATTTTAACCCAAGAAGTTCATAACGTCTTAGAAGTTGGTTATGAGCATAGGCGTAGCCAGGGGAGAATTTATGGGTTGTAACTCCCATTTCAATGAAATTTTGTATATTTAACATAGAATACATGCTCTGTAGCTCTGTAACTCGCCTATTGAGCCTATAACCCTATAATTTTATTCAAAACTTACCTACTGTCTTGAGGTCTGGGGAATCACATATTTTACTTCCCTTAGGCAATTGATAGGAACGCAAAAAAAAAAGCTTATGCGAATAGTTAACTTTGCAGGCTTCCATGAACACACTGGCCAATTTTTTAAATTATGGCGCATTCTTCCTCTCACTCTCTTAGTAAAATATAAACTTGCACTCCTTATGTACAAAGTCACCAAAGGTGACGTAGTTTTACCTTTCTCCATCTCACAGACGACACATGATTACAATACACGTCACCAGGACGATATCAGGTTACCGCGGACTCGCACAAACTATAAAATACACAGTGTCTCCGTTACGGGTTCTAAAATCTGGAATTCGGTTCCCCAAGATTTAAAAGCTCTGTCTCTTCCCGCTTTTAAAGCCAAAATTTTTGATTGGTACTTAAACCAAATATGCTCAGCCTGCTAAATTCTGCCTTCCCACTCTTTCCTTTTAGTTTCCAGTTCTTCCTTTTCTACTCTCCCTGCTCTTCCTTATCCATTTTTCTTTTGTATGCCTTTCACTTTAAAAGTCATTTAAAACTGCCCCCCACAACGGTCAACTCAAAATTCATTTACATTTTTCTACTGTTTTCGTTTCTCCTACTTCTTCTTCCGGCCTTGGCTGCAAGGAAAAACATTCTTGCTCTGCAGCTCACAAAGACTCCACTTTTGGATTTCAACCTTTATTTGTAACGTCTTCGAGTCAATACCCTGTTCATAAACTCTGTAAATGTGATACACCTGCAAATGTAAATCGCTTTATAACTTTGAGGATCTGTACGCGCGAATCGATATCGTTATTGTTTCTTGTTGAATACGATAAATCCCGTGCTCTGTCCCCCGGAAAGAGAGCCCCGTTACTAGCATCGTTACTGCTCTCTTTCCATTTCTCAAGCAAACCGTTTGTATGGTCTCCTGATGTACATAATAATAAGGAATAAAGTATTACTTACTTACTTACTTACTTTATGAACTTTCTGATTACGTCAGTTAGTGTCATTCGGTATGATTATGGAACCAGTGTGTATATATCTGTATATATCAATTCTTTATACGCAACCTCCGCCGAATTGGTGACCCGGACGTGATTTGAAGCTTATCTCATGAACTCAGGGCGTGACGTTTTACGTTATTATATTTGTATACTTAGTGCCCATTTCAAAAGATCCTTCATAACGCAACAATACGATGACCGGCGATCAATGATTGGGTCGGACTAATTGGTAAGAGATTTTTTTTTTAAAAAAGTTTAAGTATTTATGGAAAAGTATTCTATAAAACCAGGATCAGATTAAGGTTTCGTTGGGCTCCTAGACAATTTTTTCCGTGCAAATCAATACCATACGATGATATGAACAGATGCGTTGCTGAGAAGAAAGCTGCACGTCATACTTTCCATTTAAATACCAGTGTTCGATAGGATTTCATTTATTTTTTTTTGTTAAAATTAAAATTTATTTCAATAAAATTGAATTTGATTTATTATATACCAAGAAAAGATAATACTTTAATATATTAGTTAATATTGTTTAATATTTATGTTTCAATTTATGAGTTTGTTTTACAACATGTTTACTGTCAATACCATTAGGATTTTGGAACCATGGAAAATGCTCGCTATTGTCAATCACTCCCTTAATCCGTTCTGGAATTTGAATATTAAACTTTGTAAATAAAGTTGGTATTAGTTTGCATGCAACGTCGATGCAAAGAATTTTAGAAATCGCGGGAAACGTCGCGGAAATTCGCGCCGGGATAAAATTTCTGCCCTAGTGATAAGGTCTGATTGAGAAAATGTTTTTGAAGTAGCGTTGAGACTTCGCCGCTCCCGGCCCCTTAAAAAATAAATAAATAAATAAATAAATAAATAAATAAATAAATAAATAAATAAATAAAAAGCAAGCGGGCCCTAGATATTTGTCTTATTTGTTTATACGAAAATCCGGGCCTGCATAGAAATATCAATTTTCATTTGCGAACTTTTTTTGTGGATCGTACGTGTTTGCATGGGCACCCATATAAGTGGACAGGGGGGCTTGAGACCCCTCCCCCCACCCAGCCGTTCAAAAATTTGATTTGCCCGATCCTGATATGCATTTACTTTAAAAAAAAAAATGTGTAGTCGCATTTTAAAATAAGGAACTTTTTAGTTCATTACTAATTATCAAGCAGTATCAATTATTGTTGCAGCATTTTAGTATCTTGTACATTCACTAAAATGTTTGACAGCTTTGAAAAGGAGGTATTTTTTCTCAGCACCCCCCTCCTCGCCCCTTGAAATACTCATGTATGCGCCCATGTGTGTTTGTAAAATGTAGTCACTGTAATAGACATTTCCTACAATGAGTATTACTACAGTGAATTTTAAGGCACTGGGCAGTGGCGGTTCTACACAAAAAAATTTGGGGAGCCCAGATTGCAGGGCTGCTCTCACGGTGTTAGCGGCCCGGACAAAGCAATTTGATTGCCCTTAAAAATATTTTCATTAACACAACAGAAAAAAAAAGGTTGACCAAGTTTAGCATTACCAGAACAAAAGATTTAATGGTTGAGTGGTTTAGGCTTTGATAGAAAAATGCAGCGAGAAAAAAGAGAAGTGATTTTAATTTTAGATAATGCTTCTTCTCATCCTGACATTGCTTTGGAAAATGCAAATTAATTTTTCTCTCCCCCAAACACATGTCTGTTTGCCAACCCTTAGACCAAGGCATAATTAAATGCTCCGAAACTTGCTACCGTCAGTGCATTGTAAGACACCTTTTAGCAAAACTGGAAGACACCAAGCTCTCTTTCAAGCAGTGTAAGTATCTTAGAGACAATCTTGTGGATTTCGTCTTCAGTAAAAATCACAGCTGCAACTATGGGTCCTTGTTTTGTAAAAGCAGGAATTTCCATTACCAACAAAGCCACTACAGAAACTGTAGATGATGACAGCATGAAAATCTTCCTTGAATCTTATGAGGATTACACGTTAATAGATGAACAATTAGCAACTGAAAATCAATCCACTAATGTTGATGACCTAGTTGATATCAGAAACTGCAATACAGAACTGGATAAGGAGCTAGAAACTGCTGAAAGCGACGAAGATGTTATGCCAATAGTGTCTAACAAAGAAGCCATTGAATGCATTAGTAAATTAAAAAAATATTTTTTACAAAAGAATGATCCAGATAGTCTAAAAAACGCATCTGAATTAGTAATTCATGTAGAAGGTAAAATTGTAAAGATGTATAAAAAGCAAACCAAAATTTCCGACTTTTTTCCAAAATAAATTTGTAATGCTGTACAATTAAATGAAATGGATAATTAAACAGAGAGATTGCTGTAAAAGGTGAGTATTATTTATAAACGTAATATGTACTGCTATATATATTTACTATAGTTAATTAAATCAAGCTTCATAAATGCTAAATTTTAACTGAAATTTTTTACGTATTTTTGTTTTTTTCCCCAATAATGGACACTTCTTAAAAACGAACACTTTTCCGTTCCCCGTCAGTGTCCACTATTGAGAAGTTCCACTGCATATGCATATGCACTATATTTTTAATAAAAGGGAATTTTAGTAATTTTAGAATTTATATTACAGGAATTTTTATGTTACACTCGTAACAAAAACAAAGCAAAAGTTACCACAATCTCTGAAAAAATCAGTGAACATTAAAATCCTTTTTGGTGTTCTTAGCTTTTCTATAAGTAAATTATTTGCCATAAATTAAATTCTTCCAAGTTTCTTCATTAAAAAAAAAAAATGGTGTTACAGACGTAACGTTTTCTGTTACGGACGTAACACCTTGACTAGCGTTACGTCCATAACGAACATAGAACTTCATTTAAGTTAAGCAAACAAATGTAGAAATAAAGGTATAACCATAATTACTATGTAATGCTATGAGAAATCATTATTTGATCTTTTGCTGCTTATAATAATAATTTTTCATATTAAATACATTCAAATATATATATATATCTGTGCTACCAAGTCGGATTTTTTTTTCCTTTTTTTTGGCTTATAAATGGTGCACCAAATTTTTTAATTCAGGAAGAAATAATCACATAAAAATAATTGGCAACAGTATTTAAAAACATTATAAATATATTTTTCCAATTTGCTTTCACTGAGAACTTCACTATTACGAACAAGATGAAGCGCAAAGTGCCCATTGGACAAATGACCAAATTTCTATATATACAGCAGTTGCATATACAGTCGTGGGAACATATGGTCATTCCATATGACTGAACGGGACAAACAGAGAACAATTCCATCTCTTTTTTTTAAAACTATATAACAATTCTAATTATTTCAACTGCTTTTATTTAATGCTTGATGCTGTATGAATGCATCTAAATAAAAAAAATCAATAATTATGTTAATTTAAGGCAATTACTGATTTTGACGGAAAGGGACGTAGAAAATTCTAAAAAATCAACAATGGATGAAGTAAGCTCAATCTCTGTGAAATTTACTGAATGAAAATTCTAGTTTTTTTTTTTACAGAATAGAGGAACATGTTAACTAACCAAATTGATAAAAAGAATGTCACTAGTTGTAAGAAAACTTTTTTAGAATTAAATGTGTGACGTAATGGGACGTCTCCACTACAAGAGTAAACTTTTCAGTGTTATATTAACGAGCATTTTGCAAAAAACATTTGTAAGTAATGATAAAGCAAATGAACCGAGAAATTATAATTTAATTAAGTTTTGTTACATATAATTAGTAAAATATTCATTTAAGTTATTGAACGTTACTGAAATCAAGTCCTGGGAAAAAATATCATTGATGGTTGCCCATTTCTGGGACATGAAATGTTTTTAAAATGTTAGTCTTGGGTACCCAGGCTGAATCATTGGACTTGAAACAAAATTTGCAGTCTGTTGTATTTTTCCTCATAAATGAGATTCCAAATTCATCCTTATCAATGGATAAAATTTGCCCTATGAATTGCTTTACGCTTTTCTTAGCCTCAAAACTTACAATTACAAATGTTCCGGCAATGTTTCTAGGTACAATAAATGGTTGTTCAGCTTCTTCACCTGTTAAGAAACGGAACTTTGTACTTCCCTTGGATTGTGAATGTTTCTATATATGACTGTATATGGGGATAATGCTTTTATATAATGAATTGAATGTGTGTTAGGTAATGATTGCACATTCTTAAGTGTATTGTTAAAAAGTTTTTTTTTTTTTTTATGTTTTCCTTTGAGTAGAAAATTACTTTCGTGGATCTCGATAACGATTTTTCGCAGTTGCAAAATGATTCTGCATCCGTTACTATATATTTTCCACGTAATATAACAGTCCATACTTGGCGCTTTACCTCACCACCTATACCATCTATGCTACCTTTCCCATGACTTGTGGCAAAAAAGTTCCATGTTAAATCTAGTTGTTTCTTCCTGAATAAATGTCAAGTTACATAAAGTGTATCGCTGCTTGAACTGTGAAGCAGCCCCATCTGAAAATATATTCTGAAAGCTCTTATAGTGAGGAAAGCTTCCTTCAGAGCTTTTCAGCAAGTCAGTTAAAAACATTTATAAGATATCTGTCATGACACACTGCATGTGGCGTTACTGTGCAAATGTGGATGGCAACAGGTGTGACAACCTTCTGCCATATTAAAGGGTTGTTGTTAAAAATATTCTTACCTGTATCAGAGGAGACTCTAAATGCACTTTGGGGTAACCCCCTATATCCATTAGGATGGACGGAACATCTTGAATAGTTGAATCAGTATATACCTGTAAATCTGTAACATCTCTGTAAGCCACACCCTCATAGATCAGGTTAAAAGCAACCAATCATAACATGAAATATTCCTCTCCTCTCAAATGCAATCCTCAAAACTAGAGCAGTTCAAGGGAGGCAGAAAGATAACATATCCTGTGGCTTTTCCAACTTTTTGGTTATTTAATCTAATAAAATAACAGATGATTTGGTTGGGACCAAAAATTACTATATACTGAGGTTCGTCATGTCAAAAGTTCACTATGGCGGGATCTGACTGTATTTATTATTTAACTGAATCATTCATTTTTGTGATATCATACAATGATTACCAGCAGAGATATGCGATGGCACAGACAGGCATGGTAAATTTGATAAACCAGATATGACTGTGGAAATAATCGTTTTAATGGACAGATTTTTTAAAAACCTTTGTACCAGTTAAACATGTTCCACACTGAGATAATGCAATCAGCATTCAATGATCTCTATGTTGTAGTATTTGAGTTACAAAACCAAAAATTTCTAATAAATGTCCATACAATCTGAGAGATTTCATTAAAACATTTGAAGTGTTTTAAATTTATGGAAAAATTAGTGTAGTAGTTGGTTGGATCATAGGCGTAAGTAGAAAGTTTTAAGAGGGGGGAGGTTATAGGCTCGATGGGGGATTACAGAGCTACAACTCATATATTCCTATGTTAAATATACAAAATTTCATCACAATGGGGGGGGGAGTTACAAACAGGGCTGGCCCCAGAGGGTACACACTTTGTGTGCCCCATACTCTCAAAAAATTTTGAAAAAAACCCGAGTACACGCCGCATACTCTCAAGACAGTTTTTGTATTCGCTGGTTTTTGGGTAACTTTCAACGAAATTCAGCTTTTTTTGCTAGTCATTTACAAAACAAACTTGAATGGAAACAAATGAGGAAAAACCTTAAACCCCCACAAACCTCAAAATAATATCCTGTATACGGCCAGTAGAGGAATGAAAACTGATGAAAGTGGCAACTGCCACCTTAGGCTTAAATAGACGACAGATGACCAGTAAAATGCCAGTCAGTGCAGAGTGTAGTGCCATATTTTCCGATAAACTATACTAGGCTAAAGATTAGGGCAGCAAAATTTTGCATATCAAGCCTGATATAATCAGATGTTTTGCCGAGAAGAAAGCTAGACGTCATGCTTTCCATTTAAATACCAGTGTTTAATGGGCTTTTATTTATTTTTTGCTAAAATTAAAATTTGTTTGTTTTTTGGTTTTACGGCTCAAAGACTACAGTGGTCATGCTGCGCCGGGACCTACTGTTTTCCGAGGAATCCGAACCTCTTAAGGCCTAGGGAACCAAACCCCGGACTACAGTGAGCAGTGCGATCTTTATGAGATCTCTGAGTAAGCGTTCTTTTTGCACTGCTGGGAGTCGAACCCGGAATAGCCAATGCTAATAGGAGAATGCGTGCTACCACATTCATGCCAACTCAAGTAGAGCCCAAAAAAAATTAAAAAAAAAAATTTCTCTATAAAATTGAATTTGATTTATTATATACTAAGAAGAGATAATACTTCAATATAAGTTAATATTGTTTAATGTTTATGTTTCAATTTTTGTTTCTCAACATATTTATTGTCGACAAATTTTTTTGGCGTATATGGAATGTAACAATTTTTATGTTCCTACAACTGATTGGGGTGGAGGGTGCAGATGGGTAGGAAGGGACAGCAAACAAATAGCCTTGCCAGTCGGCAAAATTATTAATCCACCCATGGCTGTGCGGTGACATCACAAAGTCCAGTAACTTCACAATTTCAATACTCTTTAATTAAGATAGCACAGCATACTTTCAAGAATTTTCTTCAGGACAGCCCTGGTTACAATCCTCATCAACACCCCTCTGCATACACCAGCGGGTTAGATACAAAGTAGTAACCACGTTTCCCCTTCATCTATGAACTTCTTGGGAATATTTGTGCTGCCTAGCTGTTTTACCCATTTCCGTCATTTTAAGTAGACTCTTACCCCTACCATTTTGAAACTTGCTAAAACACTTCCCAGGAATATACAGTTTCCACCAACTTCCCATCCTCTTTTGCACTAAACGGCTACAAAAATACCCCAAAATAATTGATACTGCTTGACAATTAGTAATGAGATGAAAAAAATACTTTGGTAAAACTACAGATGTATCCCCTGTTTTGTTACCAACACTGATGCTATGCTTTTAAAATGGAGGGAATGTTTTGTGGTGTTAAAAATGTGCACATGTGTGTGGTAGTTGTAGTGTCGTAGCGTCCATTCGTGCCAGTGATGGTTTATGAGTTGTAGCGATAGGATGAGCAAACAGTTAAATGTTTTTATTTTTGTAACGGATTGGAATTGACAGTAGTGGAACAGGGAGTGGGTATAGGAGGAAGAGGTTAGAGGAGATATAGACAGAGGCAGTTTGAGGTGGTATGGGAGAAAGAGGTTAGAGGAGATATTGGAGGAAAAGGTTAGAGGACGTATTGGAGGAAAAGGTTAGAGGAGGTATGGGGAGAAGAGGTTAGACGAGGTGGGGAGAGAAGAGTTGGGGGACGAGGTGGGCTGGGGAGAAGAGGTTAGACGAGGGTATGGGGGAGAAGAGTGTTGACTCAGGCATGGGGAGAAGAGGTTAGAGGAGATATAGACAGAGGCAGTTTGAGGTGGTATGGGAGAAAGAGGTTAGAGGAGATATTGGAGGGAAAGGTTAGAGGAGGTATTGGAGGAAAAGGTTAGAGGAGGTATTGGAGGAAAAGGTTAGAGGAGGTATGGGGAGAAGAGGTTAGACGAGGTATAGAGGAAAAAGGGGGAGATGAGGGGAATGTG
>QLNU02013950.1:0-10440 GCA_006491805.2 Dysdera silvatica
AACGATTTTATTTATTTGTCACAATGGTTGTAGTAACTTTCCATTTCACTTAGAAAATACATATATATACAATAACACTGCAATTCAAAAAACAAAAATACAAATAACCACAATCCATCGTGACGGGTCTTCAGTAAAAATCATACGATTTAACAGCCTGAGGACCTTAACAATTTGATGGCGCAAAATCTCCTCTTAGTAAATACTCTAATAGTGTTTTTCTAAATAGATTAATATTATTTATGTCCTTAAGGGTGTTTGGTATTTTATTCCAACTCCTTATGCCTGAATATTCAATTCCCTTTTTATAAAATATCGTTCTGTTTTTTGATAGTCTATATTGGTCTTTTCTTCTGGAAGCTCGATTGTTTTCATAGTCTGTTAATTCAATATTCTCTCTATGTTTATTTTCTTTTATTCTTTTGAACATTATTTTTAGTATACTATAATCATATATCTTATCTATTGGTAGAATACCATGTTTACTAAATAGTGTAATTTGATTTAAACTTTTATTTTTTTCAATTATTTTTATAAATTTAATCTGTAGCGATTTAATTACTCTGGTAATTTTCTTATTTAGATTTCCCCAAATGCTATTACAATAGGTCAAATGGCTGTATATAAATGGATAATATAAATCCAGTAATAATACGGGGACTGTTCATGACAATTTTCTCAAAATTCCTATTCCCGAACTCACCTTCTTTTTCACTCTTTCTATCTGCCTATTCCAATTCAAGTCCTTTGTCAATACTACCCCAAAACATCAATTTCCTTAACAATTTCAATTTCTTTCTCATTTAAATAAATTTTTTCTGAATCTTCTATTCTATCAATTTTCTTATTTTTTGTACTAAAAATTAATATTTTTGTTTTAGATTCATTTATTTTCATTTTATTTATTTTAAACCAAAGTTCAAATTTTTTAATTACTTCATGACCAGTTCTAGTTAACTCATATTTGTCTTTACCCTGAATAAACACACTTGTATCATCTGCATATAATGTTAAATGACCATTGTTAGATATTTGCGCTATATCATTTATGTACAATAAAAACAGGAGGGGACCAAGAATAGACCCCTGGGAAACACAATATTTATTTTCAAGTGAAACAGATTTTATATCATTAATACGGACTATTTGCTGCGTTGTTTGAAAATAGTCTTTTAGAATATTGTTAATTTTTTCCTCTCATACCATAATGTGATAATTTGTCTAATAATATGTTCCTATTAATTACGTCAAACGCCTTGCTTAAATCGAAAAAAATCCCCATACCAATAAAGCCATGTTCCAGAGATTTTTGTATTCTTGTTATTACATTTATCAAAACAGTTTCCGTGGATCTGCCTTCCAAGAAACCGTGTTGGCTACTATCCAAAATTCTAAATCTATTTGTGAAATCAATTAATCTGTTATATAATAAACGCTCAAATATTTTAGCAAATACTGATAAAATTGAGATGGGTCTGTAATTTATTTTAATATTCTTGTTATCTTTTTTTGTACATTGGGACAATTTTTATAATTTTCATTTCATCTGGTATCTTTTCCTGTTCGATAATGTCATTATAAATTATCAAGAATGGTTTAAGGAAATTTTCTGTATTTTCTTTGACTAGTTTTGGTTTTATTTCATCTACACCTGCTTCCTTATTTATGTTTAAAGTTTGTAAAATTCTCAGCAATTCTGATTCATTTATTTCTCTGACTACATGGTCTGGTTATTTCCTCTTTTTAAATAATGTCTGTAATCAAGTTCGTTAGTTTTATTTTCATCTAATTTAGTATCTGTTTCAGTGTCAACAATATGCACATAATATTCATTCAATAAATTCGCCATTTGACGATCGTCTGTTATTAGGATACCCTCATTCGTTAGTCCTTCTAAATTTTCTTTTCTTGTCTTTGATTTTCCTATTAATTTATTTAATATTTTCCATTTATTCTTAGCATCTATATCCCTAAAACAGTTTTTGTAGTATTCCTGTTTCCTTGTTAGTATTAACTTATTTATTTTGTTTCTCATTTCTCTATATTTACTCAAATAAACAAGTTTCTACGTTTTAACAAATCTGGAGTATAATCTGTTTCTTCTTTTTATTTTATTTAACGATTTTTTTAGTCCAACCCTTCTTGTCACATTTTTCTTTGATTTCTATCAAAGACTTCGATAATAAAAAACTCGTATGGTGGTACACTGTACGGAACTCAAACAATTATCAACACAAAACTATTGCAGCTCAAATTTATTATTATCGTTTACTAGACCAATAGGCCTACACAGGCCCTGTATGCGTAATGGCGAAAAAACAGTAAATTTATCCTAGAACTTAAAAATACCTGTTGAAGAAGGACTGTCAGTAAAACCCGCCAAACAGCTATTGATAATTTTATTTTCCAAGGCAAATAAATGTTAATATTTAACGTTTTGTGGTAAATTTACTTGTTATATTCAACGAATTCTCACGTTCATTATCTCAAACTTGCCTTCTGTGCTTAATTAAATACACTCCTCAAAACAGTTAGGGGATATTGTGAGTTCGGGATGAAACAACCATATAAACATAGACGTAGAGTTATATGAGCCCGTGAGTCCCGAGCCCCCCTCCCCCCAATAATTTGAATAAATTGCAATTTTACATATATTGTAATGCATAAATGTACAAAATATGTGCTTGCCCCACCCCCTCCCCCAATAATTTTGAAAACTCTACGTTGATGCATATAATCGATTAGTTTTTTAACAAAAATGAAAGAAAATCGATTAAAAATACGTTTACAAAGAAAAAGTGAAAAACGACCCGCAGCATTTTACTGTAATAGGAGGAGATTAGAAACGAATTAACATTGCGCTGGATAGCGCAGCGTGGAAAATACGATGTCTCAACGACATGACTTAGTCGAATTGGCAGCCTGGTTTGTTTTGTTTGTTTTGTGGTTTGGCCAGGAACTACAATGGTCGAAATGCACCGCCAGGACCACTGGGCTCCAGTCCGAATTACTCTCTTGCTGGCCACAGAGGAACCGAACCCGGACTACGACAGTGCGATCTTTTTATGAGTCGAATTGGCGGCCGCAGATATCGGTCGTTTATAGGAGGAACAAATGCAAGCCGTTGTAGCAGAATCCTTTCGAATGTCTTGTCATTTTTGAACTATGAAATCGGTTTTCGGAAACTAAAAAGGTTAATCGAAGACCAGGACAAAGTCGCAGGTGTGCAACAACACAGAATGAAGCAAGTATTTAACACCAATGGCAAGAAGAAACCGCAGTATGAGCGGCGCTCTTTTACAAGAGCACCTTCAGAGGGACACTGGTACCAAAGTTTCAACTCAAACTGGTCGAAACCGATTCCATCGTGTTGATTTGTATGCTCGCAGACCTATGGGTTTTGCTTACCCAACGTGCTGTCCGTAGAAGGTGGGCACAAGAGCATCTCAAGTGGAAA
Source organism: Dysdera silvatica (assembly GCA_006491805.2). Taxonomy (NCBI): domain Eukaryota; kingdom Metazoa; phylum Arthropoda; class Arachnida; order Araneae; family Dysderidae; genus Dysdera; species Dysdera silvatica. The sequence continues at coordinate 3,458 of QLNU02013950.1, forward strand.
CAAAATGAAAGGAACAATGCTCGCTTCTCAGACAAGTCCCGCTTTAGTGTACAGCCTGACAAGAAGCGGCTTCTCATATGGAGAGAACGTGACACTCGGAATAATCCCGCATTTGTGAACGGAAGTGTTCAATCTGGAGGAGGAGGAGTGATGGTCTGGGCCGGTATCTCTATAAATGGCCGAACCGACCTGTACATCACTAGAAACGAATCTCTGACGACTCGATGGTGTAAGGATGAGATCCAGAGACCTTTCGTGGTCCCTTATGCTGCAGCAATCGGAGATGACTTCACTCTTATAGATGAAAATGCCACTTCACATTGTGCTCGGCTATTGAACGACTTCGGATTTGTTTGTTTGGCTTTTTTATGGCGCAAGAGCATCTGGGCTATACTGCGCCAAGAAACGACTTCGATTTTCAACAGAGGAGCCCTTCGAATGAATTGGCTAGCATGTTCCCCAGACATGGACAATGTTTGAATCGAATATGTCATCAAAACACATGACATCAAAAAGGCAGGGGAAATAGCAAAACAAACTTGGAGATATTTCTCGGTTTGATGGGCGCCTAGTTGGCGACTTGAATGCGTCTAGGTGACGTCTTGTTTGCGTCTAGGTGGTGTCTTTGTTTGCACCGATTGTTTTTTTCGTTGATTCGAATGTTTGCTACACCTACACTTTTTAACGCACACAGTTGTTCTAATCCAGACAATAGCAATTGGAATTCGTTTAGCCGTTTCGAACGTTTGTTAGGCTAATTGCATTTGTTTCGAAACGAGCGTTTGGAGAATTATTTTGCGCATTATTTACGTTTCGAAGTGTCGTGTCGACTGGAGCAAGAAACGTTCGGAGGGGCATATTGCGATTGCTACGCTCGTCCCAAAATGAGTTTAAAATGTGCCAGTTGCACAAGGTTGGCTAGTTAATATTACCCAGTGAAATGTACGCCGATATGCGATTGTTTCGCAATACACAAATTAATTTACTTTTCAAATTATTAGAAAAAGATGTTGCTGAAATTCAAATGAACTGTTTGGCGTAACGTCGCCAATTTGTTTTACTTAGCAACCTGTTAGACATAGTTACGGGGCTCCTTGGCGAGAAAAAACTATGCGTTAATTTGTCGCGCTACATAAATTATACACACAATTTACTGGATGTACTAATACACATTATACGCGCGGATTGCAGGAGTTTGTTTACGAAAACGCACGGTTGCCTGATCAAAAAGTTGGGACAAGTTGTATATGCGTTTGGCGAACTAGAGCTTGGCGAGGAGAGGTTTGGCGGATTGCTAAAATTTGTTATGGTAAACTAGCTGCCTTGATAGTGCGAGGATTTGCGCTTGTAATTTGGTACAAATGCAGTAGTTTTTATGCTTGGCAAGATTTTCGCCCGGATGAACTGCATTTCGAGTAGCCGGAATTAAACTGGATTTTGTCACTGAACTAACTGATCACCCCAGCGCCGTCTACAAGGAACTTCAGGTTACATTAATGAATTTTACATTTATACATATAATAAATAATACACGTTATTATCTCAAACTAAATTGCCTGGCTTTTTTTTACACATCGTAAGCAATGGCGGACGCAGACTTCCATTTGCGGGGAGGGGGTCACAGACAGAATTTGTCATGGTACTGGAATAACTCCATTTATCATGCAAGTTGGAATTTTTTACAGTGAAAAAATATATTTTGTGGAGGGTCATGACCCCTGTGACCTCCCCCGTGTCCGCCCTTGATCTTAAGTAGTACTATAATTTAGCCTACACATTGGTATGATTTGGTACAACACGAATTACATGTACGCTATTCGAGTGTTCATTAACTTGAACAACTCTTCGTTTTAAATAAAATTGGGCTTACGGCTTGATGCTTACGCCGTCAGGATTCCGAATGACGATTCATGGTTGGATTTTTCACAAACACGATACACACGCGAAAGAACGGGTTGGAGAACGTGGCACAGGTTTTGGCGATTTTGATCGGATTTCACAGAAACACACGAGTTTTTTTTTTTTAACTGCAAGATAGCGAACACATTATGTAGTGAGAAATAATTTTGCGTAAGTCCGATGACAATAACACGGTGAACTAAAAAGTTAATTTCGGTCCGGGTTGATTATTTCAGATTTGAACTGCGCTGTCTCTGTTTGTCCAAATGGCTAGGAAAAAAAACATGGATGGCTGGAGGTGTTGATTCTTGAATCGGATTGAAGCTCTCGATAGATTACTTTGGGATGACTCCTGAACATCGGCATCGAGCGGAATCGGCGATTTTTTTTTCTGTCTTCAGCAATGTAGCGGTTGTTTGAATTAATACAGGTGCAACGAATTATTTCTAGTATCGTTGCGGTGAAGGATGGCAAGAACTAAAGCTAGCAATGATGATGAAGGCATCTTTTAGTTGCTTCTGGGTCGCGTTCCTTTGTCAGCGCTGGCGGCGGCGGCGCCATCTTGACTTTATCTACGCGTCAGCAATCAGCGAAGGTGGCTGGTGTCAGAAGGTTTTTCATGAATTAATTGCGTCTTCTTTTCGGATGGGTCACCACTTCTGCGTTAGGGGTTTTTTGAGTCATCTTTTCGGCAACGTAAATATTAATTACCACTGGAGTGACGCGGTTACTATCGCTGATGGTGTGTAGGTCGCTACATCCACGGACTCCATACGCGAATGCAGAAACGGCACACTTATTAAAACTTAACAAAGTTTTATTGGCTGGATTAACACATGAGGTCGAATTACATCGGCTCTTGTTATTGTTGCTGTAACGTAAATTGGCGCGAAAGCGTGAATTAGAACGATTTCTTTGTTGATTTGATGTTTTGTTTACTACACGTGCAAGATGTGCAACCTGGTCTGAAAGGCTTTGCACTTGTTTCTGCAAAGTTGTTAGTGACGTCATCTCCATTTCAGCTACCACAGGCGACATGCCTGATACTTCTAGAGCTTTATCAGCGATTGATACCAGTTCGTTAAGACGATCACCTCCAACTGAAAGAATTTGTTGAACATTGATGGGGAGTCTACGTAACCATAGGGATTTCAATACTGATTCGTCCAACTTGTTGGCAGCTGATTCTCGCATTTGGCAAAGTAATCTAGACGGAGCCTTATCCTCTAAGGTTAAGTCCTGTAAAAGGGTTTGTAAGCACAGCGTTTATGAAGACCGATATTGTTCAGTAATCCGAAGTCTTAGTGCTGTATAAGCTTCGTTCGGTGGATCGCGGATAATGTCCGCCGCACAAGACAATACCTCCGAGTCTAGGCATGAAACAAGGCAGTCAAATTTCGTTATGTCTGCCGTAATGACTGAATTAATGAACATGCTGTTCAGTTGCGCAAACCGAAGATCGGGATTGTCTTTCCAAAAGGGTAGAGGACGAAATGCTACTCTTGCAATTTCTGAGTTTTCTCCCATAATGAATAAAATTATAAATAGTAGCATTCGACTTACTTCGCTGGTAGAACTCATCGAGTCGAAGTTGTTCTTGAGTGGAAAATGATCGGCAGTAGACTGACATGTTGAAAGTGGAAACTTACGTTAAAGCGGAATTCCTGTGACGAAGTTACCAGTGTAGTGGAAGGGTGCATTGTACGAATGGTCGAAAGTCACTAGTTGAGAGGAAAGTGCCACCACCAATGAAGAAGGCGCCGATGGGGAAAGTCAGCAGTGAAGGGCACAGCTTCCTTCTCGATGGCCGGTATAATAATGTAATCGAATATAATCACTGCGATCATTGCGTTTCTAACAATTTTTATTCACACTCAAAAGAAAACGAACTTCAAAGATAAAAAAGGTAAAACATTAAGTATTAGAAATAACAACAACGCTGACCGACTAACATTCTTATAATGATCAAAAATTAACGTTGTGTTTTGCTTATAAGTCTAATCTGCATAATGCTACGTCAAATTATCTTAAATATTTTATGCGTTGTTTGTTACGACTGTAATCAACAAAAGTCCTACATTGGCGACCAAAATCTCCAAGTCTTCGAGAAATGCGATCCAGACTTTTTTCACGAATCTACAAGATTCTCGCCCTTTAAACTACGTTTTCAGTAGGTGTTGCTTCAGCAGAACGTAATTTTTTTTATCGTTTAAGCACCTACAAATTTGGCTTCGAACTCGGATATCAAAAGAGAAACTTTTAACACACACCCACAGAAATATTCATACATTGATGAAAATAAAGTGATCGACAAATTTTCAAAGAAACAAGATGGTTTGACTTAGCACTTAACTTACTAAATTAAATAATAACTTTCAACACCCACGTATAAATATAATATAAATAAGTAATATAAATTAATAAACTACTCTACTTAACTTACTGAATTTTTTTTATTTTTTAAATGTTACTTATTATAGAAAGAGTAAAACAATTACAATGTTTTTATAGTTTAAATTTAAACTTGTTCTATTAATTACATTGTAAATTATCGTTTTTGGTTATTGTATATATCTCCTTTGCTAAGTTATCCTTCTGTCATACTGAAATATAAGCTACCCTAGACCATAGAGTTTAATTAAAGAAAAGTTCAACTTTAGCTCATTGTCGTAAATTAAATAATTTGGCGAGTATAAAGGAAGGCTAGTAATATATCAACATTTACCTAAACTATTTAATAGTCCAAAACTAAAAATTTTCCCCGTGAAATCTCCCGAAACGGCCCCTCCCCGTAACGACATCCTGGATCCGCCATTGAATTATAGGCCTGGCTTTCGAAGGCTATCGGTTTACACTCCTAGTAGACCGTCTAGAGCAGTGTTTCCTCAAAGTGTGGTCCACGGCAGCTTATCAAGTGGTCCGCAAGATCATTACTTAATTTCAGAAAAAAAGAACTAAAAATCACCGTCATAGTTGGAATTTAGGTTCGGGCGAGATATCAGGCACTTCTCATAAATATTACTTGTTACAAACCTTACCTTTAGGCGTTTCATGAGCGGTCTGAATCCTCTTAATGCACCCATGCTGTTTACATTGTTTATTATTATTATTTAATTGAATTAATGATGATGCCATTTTCATTCTAAATTTGGCAAAATAAGATCATAACTCACCCTCTCATTAACAAATTGCGTTACTATACAAATTATTTTGTTTCAGGTGGGTTTGGAAACCAAACTATATTTTGAAAAGAACACGGTGGGAGATTTTAGAGATTTTCTTCCAAAACTGGTGCTTTTTAAAGAAGTAAAAAGACAAGGTTAAAAAAAGCTTAAAATTTACCACAAAAAAATTAAAATTAATTGTAAATTATATTTCAAGGGATGAATAAACCTCTCCTGCCGAAAATCTTATATATATATATATAAGCCTGCCAATAAATGATATAAATCGAGTATTACTTTGTTTGTGTCTTTCCTTGGGAGATGCGGGGGTGGGGGTCTGTATGACTGTGGCTAAGTAGGTCTTAACATTATTAACCATAGTTGGCAACTTTAATTTCAGGCAATACGTTTTTTAATGGGAGGAGAAATACCCCCGGGTGGTCCACAATAAATAAAGGAATGCTTAAAGTGCTCCGTGAACGACCTAAGTTTGAGAAACACTGGTTTAGAGCACTATTGCAGGTAGCTGTTTTAAATATCGGTGCAGGTGTGCTTGCGAAATGTGCATATACAATGAAAACCCTTGATATAATGTTAGTATTTTAATTCGAAATATAGCTGCCATTAAACATCGTGTGGTTCACATTTCTTTTGCTATATTCGTGGCGATTTCTATGTACTACAAAAATTATTGAAATTTAAAACCAACCCACATTTTATTGATTTTATCAGTCATAAATATTTTCTTTCAAGTAATGTAAATCAAGGAATGATTTTTCAATTTCCAAAACAATAGCCAACAGAAGACTATAATATTTAGACAAACATTTAAAAAAATATACGTTATATATATATTACATACATCAAATATTTAATAAAAAATTTAAATGCAGTTAATTATATTCAATCTATCGAAATTTTGGATATAAAACGTACCTCTATATCGATGAGATCTTTACTAAGACCTGAGCAACCTGTTTGCGGCATGTTTTCCGGTGTTATGGGAACGTCATCAATGACATTGCTGCACGCCTCTCACAGTAACAACACAAACGCTATCTAACCCAGCTGTTTGCAGTTGGAAAGCCTTGACCTACTACCGTTGAGCAACAGATAGCAACTCGCTCTCTATCACAGCAAGATGATAACAAGGTTAAATCAATGAACTCAAGGGAAAAGAACTTGAAGGATAATAATAAAATCTCTACTCTCATACACACAGGCACAGGCGTAACTTGGGGGAGGATGTAAACTGAGTTGGGGAGGGAGGAGAAAAAACCTGAATATACAAAATAAAGATTCAAAACCGGAGCCGGAGAAATAATATAATTCTGCCTATATTCTAAAAAAACTGGAGAGGCACGCACATGCCCACTGTCCCTCCCCCAAATTACACTTACGCACGCACACACACACACACACACACACAAAGCCAGAATATCACATAGATTACTGATGTGGTCAGGGGGTGTTGATGGAGGTTATAACCTCTCATTACGATGAAATTTTGTATATATACAGTGTGTACGTAAAGTCATGGTGCACTTTTGACCGGTCACAGGAAATCAACGAAACAAGATAGAAATGTGAAATCTTCACTAAATAAAAGGAAAACTCTCCAAGTTTCATACCTATTCAGTGCAGTTCGAACGGGGTTTGCCCAACAAACTGCCTGTATCCTTTAACTGCTTATCCCACCCATAAAAACCGATTATTCCTATGTGGTGGCGCTTCGTTGTACACGCGACGATATTCGCGTTGCACTTTGATCACGGATTCGAATTTAGCAAGCCACAGAACACACTGAACTTTCTTCTGTACCGTCCACATCTCGACTGGCGTGGGCATGGACTGATCCGCTGTTCGTGGTGTTGCGTCATCACCTGTGTGCGCACACGCTTGCACATCATACTACGGAAA
>QLNU02013951.1:0-14792 GCA_006491805.2 Dysdera silvatica
CATGGTAGGAAGTGGCTTTTTTTCTTTTTATTATTATTTGTTCACATGCCATGACAAGTCAGACATTTCATATTTAACGCATACTCCAAACTTTTAAATAGCTACACTAATATTGATATGAGAAGTCATCAGCTGAAGAAATTTTTAATAGCATGCAATAGGAACAACTACAATCCTCAAAACTGTCAAAAAACTTAATAACTTCTGAAGATAAAAGTGAATCATACCATAAATCTTGATAAAGATTATCTCCTAAATGCATAAAAATATACTCATTAATATGTTCTTAAGTGGATAAATTATCCAACAAAATTTCAAACGACTTCACACCATATAAGTGTATATCCTAGAGACTATGACAATGGAACCACATATATATACCAGATCTATTCATACATAAGATGTATTGCGTTTTCTGCATAAATTACTGTTTGACATACCTAATAACACCTATCTATACCCAAACTTAAAGTGAATTTCAAGTTGGTTAATTGAATACAATTTTAGGAGTCCCCCGACTGCATCTAAACAAAATGGTTTCACACAAACCACTAAAAAATGTAAAATTAAGTATTCACATACTTTTACATGCATTTGTTTGTCTCCCGATCGCTGGTTTCCATTCTTGGTCATTGAAGAAATCTTCACACTGTTCACAATTTAGGCCTTTAGTAAAATGAGTACATTCACATCGGCCATGTACCTATTAAAAAATAATGAAAAGGAAGGTAATTAATATATTCAATTTTTTTTTTATGTGTAAGGTTAAACTAAAAAACCGGCCATCCTTTGTAGTTATTTCTTTCTTTTTTAGTGCTTAACCCAAGTCCTGTCTCTCCTCCATGAATATATATACTCATATCCACTGTTACACTACCCTCACTCATACCAAATACCTGCTTACAATAAAGTCAAAATGGCCGAGATGGCTAACAATTCAAGTCGACTATACCAATTGTCACTGTTTATACAGTATGATCACTCTCAAACTATCAGTTGTTCCTGATAATATATAGTGTATCATCTAGGCATACTTACTACTCATGAACATCCATCCATATGATACAGTGAATGAATGGCATGTAGTGACTGTTTGGAAACCTGACTTATATGCAACAGTGATTGCGATTCCAGCAACTTCATGTGCAGTTGCACCAAACTACAACTATTCATATATCCACCCTAGATATAGTTGTTTATTGTCTTGCGGCTCAAGGACTACAGTGGTCATGCTGTGCTGGGACCTACTATTTCCCGAGGTATCAACCTCTGGACCTATAGTTTTCCAAAGAATCTGAACCTCTTAAAGCCTAAGGAACCAAACCATGGACTACAGTGAACAGTGTGAGCTTTCAGTAAGCATTCTCTGCACCATTGTGAGTCAATCTAGGGTTAACGGCACACTAGGCACCAACACATTAACACATTGTGCACCATAGAGCATTGTTGTTTATTCACTGTCAGGATCAGGGGACCCTAGGTGGTACAAAGTAAATGGTTATGTGCTTTAACCTAAAAGTTTTGGTTTTAAATAAAGCATTGCGTTTTTCATTCGTCTGTAGATTGAATTCTGCAAGGACAAAGAAGGTACCTTATAAGACTCCAAAATTGAGCTGTGTAAAAGTAGTTTTCTTTAGAATTTTGATAGAAGTTTCAAATTGTTAGAGATGCACTCTCCATGCTCATTATCTACAAGAGGCAGTGCTCCCAACCAATTTTTCACAAGAAACTAGGAAAATAAGGACCACTTTTTACGAAAAAACAACCAATAAGGACCAGATTTTTTTTTTTTTAAAAAGGACCAATAAGGACCTAACAGTGATTTACACACAATTTTTTTTAAATAATTGTCACTCACAATGTAAAGAGTACCTTGATATCCTATTTTAGATTTTTTTAAATATTGGTCGTTTTCACAGAGCGCAATTATAAAAAATTATATGTGATACTACATCTCCCCCATCCCTTAAAAAAAATAGATCTAATGAGCAAGAAAACCTGAAAAATAAAGAAAACAGTGCCGATTTTATGCAAAGCAAGACCCAAGTATTCATTATGCAAGCTCAGTAATTGCTTAAATTTGAAATAAAAAATAATATCCAATTCATTACATACATAAAAATTATGGAAAAAAATCCATTAACTGATACAATAGCCTAATTAAAAAAAAGGACGTGTATCGAAAAAAATTATTGATTCAGAGGTTGCAAAAGGAGTTGCAACAATCTAATGGCTACAGAAGTTGCTCTCAATATTAAAAAAGTGTTTCATTTTATTACAAAGGGTGAAATAAAAAATTTAAAAAAAAAATCTTTCCTTTAACAAAATCCTTATATTTGCCAGCTTTCAAAAATGAGCATAAATAAAATTATGCACCACACTATATTATCTCCAGTAAAACTGGAAAATTAGAATACCTCCATTTGGTCACTGGTTGATTTTCTGGAAAAATAAAATGCACTTTTTAATTTCAATGAATCTATTTATGCAAAATGAGTTTCTAACTACCCCCATCTCCCTATGGTTTTCCAAAGAATCCTAGATACAGTGTAGACTTTTGGAAATTTTAGCTAGGCCAGGGGTGTGGGTAAAGTAAGTAAAGACTTGTGGAATACTGCAAATTTTTTTAATTATAATTAAAAACATCTAAAAATCTTGAGAGCGGCTATTAAAGAGGAAATTTTTAAAAGTCAAATAAAAAATTATATGTGTGGATAGAGGGATAGTTAAAAAAAATCCTATTAATCCATTAGCTTGCACTGAGGGAGAGGGTGTAGAAAGTATGCCAAACTCTCTAAGGGCTCATAAACCCTGTCCCTACCTGTCTTGTCTGGAGTTGTAATCCCACCACATAGCATAAATGTGCTATCGCACAGCTTCGTCACCTCTGACCAATCAGAATTCAACAATATGAATTTTATTACATGGTGATCGTTTCAGGAAATGTCTTTGTAAACAAATGAATATTGTGGATTTACGCTTAATTAACTAATTTCCTATAGCGTCCATTAAACATGAAAAAAAAAAGGAAAAATAAGAACCCAATGATTAAAGAGACCAATACGGACTTAAAATGAAAATGTGAACTAATAAGGACTTGTGACGAAAATACGTACCTTTACATAAAAAACGGACCAACTGAGACCCCTGAAAAGAGATGCTCCCTAAGCCATTGCCTGTCACCGGCCAGTGACTAATTGGCATAATCATGACCACACAGGAGCGTAAGATGAAGGAAGTGACTAAGTAGCTGGCAAAGACTCACTGAATCATAACCAACAGTAGATAACTGTGCATGCTCATGGACTTCACTTTTCTTAGCATATTTATTTTGACATTACAGAGTTATAAGGTATTTTGTTGGTGATGTTTTCCCTTTTGCTCTTTCAGCAATAACAATAGTTTCTTACGTTAAATTATTTTATTAAAATATTTTATACACATATATTATTTATATATAAATTATTTGTTAAATTATTTTATTGAAAGAACAATTAAATATGAACTCCCATTATGTGTGACATTCATCAACTAATAGAAGGCCTTTGACTATCAAAACATCAGAGAAGCAGTCACTCCATCAAATAGTCATACTACTTACAAGGGAACCACTTTTGTGGAAGCTTGCACTTTGAGATAAGACCACATCACAAATGATAGTCGCTGAGCTTCTTATGAAGAACATGGAATGAGTTTTTTGCAAATTGAATATTAATAAAGAAAGATTATATGCTAAGTCCAAAAACCGCACATTTAGATGAAGTTTGATGTTTTATTCACACTGCACATGAAGATAATAACCTTCAAACTCAATTGGAATAAAAAGTATTTGTGCTTAACCCATTCGAGACCGATTGACACCGTGTGTGCAATTGATTTCCGAGGCTATAAGACGGCCTGCGCACCGTGTGTGCAATAACAGTAATGTGCAATTATCAGTTATTCTGAGTAAACTAGTCGTCGAAATAGGATTTTTCTTGAACTAATGAAATCTGTAAAGTACAGGAAAGCAAAATTTGGCATTGGTTTTAATGTGTACCAAAAAATCTAAAAATTATCTGAAGCCTTTCTTATATGTAAATTATTATGAATACGCATGCAGCGCAGGCTTAAGATAATAAGTTTCGTTTAGGCGGTATGAATAGAAGGCGATACGCAGGCTGTGTAGGCTTAAGATAATAAGTTTTTCTTTTCTTTGACCCATCTTTATCCGTGAATAAATAAGAAATTTGCTTCCACCACTCTATACTTTTTCACCCGACATAAACCGACCAGCAACGACGACGCGTAATAGTTCAGTCTTACAGAAAAATTCTCAAACGATAGACAGTTCTATACTTAGCCCCTAAAATGTCAGATCCTAAGGCAGGAACATCAGGAATGCAGGAAGCAACCAGTGATAATGAAAGTGATGATTTCATGTTTGCAAGAAATAGAAAGAAGAATCGAAATTTTGTTATCATGGATAGTGATAGTGATTTAGAAAATGAGGAAAACATGAATGTGAATATTGAACTGTTAGATGATACACAGGATGAGGTTTTTGAAGAAAGTGATTGGGACGATTGTACTGACATTGAAAGTGAAATTGAACAGCATCAAAGTGAGCTTACTGAAGATACAGAAACGTGGGAAGATGATGGTTCTCTTACAAAAATTCCTTTTGTGGGTAAACCAGGTCTCCAAAAGTTACCAAACGGAGGTAGTCCGTACGAACTTTTATTTGATAATACCTTTTTCTCTTTGATTGTCAATGAAACAAACAAGTACGGCGAAATGATTTTAAAGGAAAAATGGAAGGACTTAACCATTTCTGAATTCAAGGTGTTTTTAAGTTTATTATTACATATGGGAACTATCAAATGTCCAAGAATTGATAATTATTGGAATAAAAGCGAACAATTTGGTTTTCAGTGTTTTTCCCGACACATGACTAGACAAAGATTTCAAAATGTCTTACGATCGCTTCATTTCTCGTCTGATAATGAAAGTGATCATCGCCTACGGAAAATAATTCCAATTGTAGATTATTTTAATAATAAAATGAGAGAAATATATTATCCTCACAGAGAGTTATCAATAGATGAATCTCTAGTTCCTTGGAGAGGAAGGTTAATATTTAAACAATATATTGCCGGTAAAAAACACAAACATGGTGTAAAGTTATACGTTGTGTGCGAAAGTTCTGGTACCGCGTTACGAATAAAAGTATACATGGGAAGTGGTGACGATATAAGTGGAAAAGGACATGTAGATAAAGTTGTCTTTCATTTGATGAAAGATTTTCTAAATCAGGGACATTGTTTTCATGGACAATTATTACAGTTCTTTTGGTTTAGTTTCAAAATTGCTACAATACAAAAGTTACTGTACAGGAACATTGAGAAAGACAAGGAAAGGAAACAACTTGAAAATAATAACTTCATTTTTCGTCAGTTTTTTTTTTATTTCTCGGTTCAAAAACAATGTAATGATAGGTAAATTTAAAGACAAGACAAAAGGGGCGTGTTATTCATATCAAGTGAATACAAAGCAACGTTAAAAGAATATGAAAATAAATATAAACGAAATATTCTGCAACCAATTGCGTTGCATTACTACAACAACTATATGAATGGGATAGATCGCAAAGATCAGATGCTGTCTTACTATTCTTGCTCAAGGAGAACATTTAAATGGTACATCAAATTATGGATTCATTTAGTTGAAACTTTGGTTTTTAATTTCTTCAATTTATACAAAACATACTCACCAACAATAAGAAAATTGAGTTTTTACGACTATCGTCCAGAGATTTTAAAAAACTTAATTGGAAAACCCCGAGACAGAAGGTCGACAACACCAGAAACAAATGATCACCTACCTGAAATTTTACCAAGAAATAAAAATAGGAAAGTAAACAGAAAGATTTGCCGACAGTGCTACAAAGAAGGAAAATATAAACGTAGTAATTACTCTTGTCCTGTTTGTGTCGGTAATCCTGGATTATGTTTGGGAGAATGTTTCAAGCGCTACCATCAACCAACTAATGTATAATTACTTTACGATCAGTGTACTATTTCCTAAAAATGTATTTACAAATTATATTTTCTTTTTTATTACTGAGTTACATTACTTTATTATCTTTAGACATTTTTCTAAAAATTTATTTCTCGTTTATGTTATTTTTTTCATTATTCAACTTATTTTTTTTAACTTTTTACTACTTTTTAAAAATTTTCTTTGCATTATATTCTGTTCTTTATTATTGAAAGCAAAATAACGATTTTATATTATCTAACTATTTTTGAAATAAATGTTTATAAATTTTTTAATGATTTATTTTCATTTTACCTTACATTGCACACATGGTGTTCAATCCGCTCCTCGCAATAAAAATTTTCCGAGGAGCGAGCTGCACACCCGGTGTAATGATCTTATTTATGTGAATTCACTTACGAATTGGGTGATTTCCATAGTAAACATGTTTTTTTATTAAAAATGAACAATATAAAGAAAAAATTTCGCTCCTGGGGACCGTGTTCGAAAAAAATCGTCGTCTCGAATGGATTTAACAGATAAAATTATAAAATTACACGAAAGATCATTCATAGTATTTTAAAAAATTACATAAAAAATAAGCTTTTTAACACTGATATTTGGCTATGGTTTATAAGAATTGGCGATATCGGTATGGAGCATTTAATATTCTATAATTACGCTTATACTGCAACATTCATTGACACTATTTTTAGGAAATATAATGGCATAATAAAAGGAAAAAAATCTTCTAAATTTTGCTTAACGTATCAGTATTTTATATAATTGCTCCGAAGTAAATATTTTTAACTTACAGCTGGCATTTCAATTTATGCATAATAATTTGTTTTAAAAAGTAGACAAGGCATTGCATTATATTGAGCATTATTTCTTGCAGAGTTGACCTGGCTCTCAAAAAAATTTGACGCGGAAAGTTTGAAAGTTGTAAATCAAAGACTTCAATATGAAAAAATTATAAAAATAACTCAAAATATCGAAATCCAGAAGTATTTTTATGAATTATAGTAATGATACTTTTCATAAAAGTGAAGCATAATTGGGCCTCGCAAAGGTTACACTTTACAAAAGGATGTAAATTACGTTCATTATCACTGAAAATCGTGTCAATTAAGCGAAAAGATATTTCAATATTTTTTAATTGAATCATTTTATTAGGAGTGCAACTGCAGTTACACCAAGGTTATTGCAGCATAAGCTGATATTGTTCCGCACGTAATTGATTACACACCAAATAATGAATTTTTAAAATTTCATTTTGATGTGTTAACATCAATTTTGATTTTATTCAGAACAATTTTGTTTTTAGTTTTTTGAAAAAATGTTTATACTTCATACCAATGTCACCAAATATGGGTATAAAAAAACTTAGTTTTAATATAATTTTTTAAAATACTCTGAATGACCTTTCATGTAATTTTATCCATTAAATGCCATCACCCTTTTTATTCAAATTGAGTTTAAAGTTATTATCTTCATGTTCAGTGTGAATAAAAACATCAAACTTCATCTAAATGTGCGATTTTTGGACTTAAATTTGGAATATTAATAAAGAAAGATATGCTGTTCACAAAAAACTGATTTCATATTTTTAATAAGGAACTTGGAGACACTTATTTGTGATAAGTCTTGTCTCAAAGTGTGGGCTTTCACAAAAGTGGTTCCCTTGTTAGTACAGTGGCCACCATTTTTGAGAATCAAAACAACCAAAACAAACAACTATTTGTTACAGAACAATATTTTAAACAATTCCGGATTTAAGAATCGATTGCATATAAGAATCAAAAGGAGAGAAACAAACATGATTTTGTAAGTGGCAGCCACTGTACTACAGAAACACAAAAATTTAATGTGGCACTAAATACACAAAATTTAGTATAGGGGTTTAAAATCAATGTCCATAAGCATGTACAGTTATCGACTTCGGTAACGATTCAGTCAGCCGTTGCCAGATCCACTCCCTAAGATAAATGCTTGCCCGTACAAATGGCATGCCCCACTGGGTGCAGAAAGTGTTGCTAGCCAAAGATTATACAGAAGTGGGGAAAAGGGATTCGAAGCAAAAATATTCAACCTATTTTGTAAGAACAGGAAGGGGAAACCTAAACTGAAACGTGCATGAATTTTTGTCAAATGAGATAAATCTTTTGATTGTGAGAAATACCAATAAAAGTAGAAGGTAACAAATAATTGCTAATTTAAATGAAAATGAAGTCAGTCACCATTTGCAGTGCCTCCTACTTTTTCTGATTGACATCACTGCCGCTAGTGGATGACACCTTATTATATTATCACTTTTTATATTATTTGTTGCTCAAATTGGTTTTTCTATCATGCCTAAACTTACGGTTCTTTTTTGGAATGCTAGTGACTTAACTCAGGAGAGGTTCACTGAACTGAAACTAACAATTTTAGGACATGATATTTATATCTTGGACATAGTGAATTGCGGAATTGTCTACTGATAAAATAGATTTCTTTGATATAAAAGGATAAAGTCTTCTACCAGAAGCATTCCAGACAGACAGTTTCTGGAATTACATATATATAAAGCCCTCACTAATGACAAAAATGTTCATAAGACATTTAATGGCATATGCAGGGGTTGACCGAGTCATCTCAAAGGGCACATACCTTGGATTTTCAAAAGGTGAGAATCCTATTGCCCATGAGGGTGCAATGGCCTGGGGAAATTTTTAATTAACCTTGGCCAAAGGGCAGTAAAAGTTCTGATGGAATTAATCATGATCTGGGAAAAGGGCCTATAAAGCAAATGGGGAAAAGCTGAAGTTATTCCCGTTTTAGAGCCTGAAAAAAATCCTAGAGGTCCAAATAGTTGCAAACCTACTTCCTTCACAAGTGTCATGAGAACTAGTTGAGTAACTAATTGTAAATAGGCTCCACTTTTTCATGGAAAAAAAACTGTTTTGAATCAACAGGCTGGATTTAGGGCACACAGCAATGCAGTTGAACAAATAGTTCATCTCTCATAAGAAATAAAAGATGGCTTTCGACATGAACAGGGCTCATTTGCAGTGTTTGTGGACTGAGTCTGCTTTTGATAGAATTTGGAAAAAAACTTCGAGCAAAAATTTTAGAATTAGGCATTGATAGTAACATGTTCAGGCGGGTTAAGTCATTCCTTACTTAACATTTCATATGTATAAGATACAAAACTGAAGTAGCTCATTATAAACATATCAGATGGATTGCCTCAAGGATCTGCCTTAAGCCAAGTTTTGTTTAATGTAATGATTACTGATGTTATACACAGTAAAATAGGGGGCATCCCAGGTGTTCACGCATTATTTGCAGATGATCTGGTGATGAAATCAACAGGGTCAGATATTCCAACCATGGAATCTGCTTTAAATGGAGCTCCCAAAACCCAATTGAATTGGAGCAAAGGAAACAAAATGACTGTGAATGTTTAAAAAGCTTACCAACATTTACTTTGAGCACAAAACACCACATACTTAAATTACCATATGGGTTAAATTCATTAGTTAGATCCAATTGTGTTACTTGCTTGAGCATAACAATGGATCCAAAATTAAATTGGAGTAAACAGGCTAAAAAGGCTATAGAAAGGGGGCAATTCCAAAAGTAAATTAATAAAAAGACCAGCAGGCAGTAAGTGGAGTGCATCTAAAGACTTCCTTTGTACCACTTATAAGAACTATGTAAGATCGTCAATTGAATATGGCTGTGAACTTCTCACAATTGCCACCGAAACTATTAAGAAAAAATTAAACTTTTCCCAAAACCATGCTCTAAGACGCATCATTGGTGCTGGAAAATCAACAACAATAGAGACAATGGAATTATAGACTGGATTGGAACTTCTGGATGACATGAGAAACATAGCTTTGAATCTTAGAGAAAAGCTTTTAAGACAATATCATTACTGGCCAAACTATGGACCAGCAAATAAAGATTGAAATCCCATGAAACTTTCCATTTCAAAACCCATGAGCTACTGAATAAATTCAACATCTCAGATCTGAATAGGCAATCGCTTTTAAGTAACTATGATCAAACCAAAGATTTCAACTTAGCAGAAACAAGACTCAGTTTAATAACTCCTGTAAACAAAACAAATTGTACAGAAACAGATCTAAAAGCAACATTTATTGAAACTATCTTCGATAAATATCCAACCAATCCTTGGTTGTATGTCAATACTGATGGCTTTTCCAAAGACTCTACAAAAAATGCTGGATCTGGAGTGTATTCCAAATACTTTTTCCCCTTACATAGTGTAGTGGGAATCTACTGTGACAACTTCAATGGTGAAGTGGCTATGGTTGCATTAGCTATTGAAGGTATTTGTTACTTGTTCTGAAAATAAAGTAGTCATTTTAGGTGACTCACAGGCAGCCATCATTGCACACACATCTCCATATTGCAATAACTCTCCAAGAGCACAGTGCTGTTAAGAGTCCAAAAACTTAGCAATTGATAGCTTCAAGTCAATTACACTCAAATGGATTCCAAGCCATTAACGATGTGCTTGGTAATGAAAGGGCAGACCAACTTGCTAAGCTGGGATCATCTCTGCAACAACCTAACCCTCCAGTTGAAATACAAATAGTTAAAAATTTGTCAAATTCAATTTAAAACCATGAAGATAACTACAATACACTCATAAAATTACTGGGAAAAGTTGGGACTGTCTCCTGAAATGCACAATACCAAAACAGCTCCCAAGGAAGGTTTGAGTAGCTTGCTTCAGACTTATGCTTGGACATTACTACCTACAACAGCATCTCATCGAATTAACCTGGCTAATTCACATACATGCCCCTTGTGTGAACTTAACCTAACGGTAAGAAACAACCTCCTTTCATGCCCAAGTCTACAGAATATCATAAACAAGAAATTCTGTGGAAAATCCTTATTATGCCTTTTTTTAACCTGTCAAACCGATATTGGGCCACTAAACACTAATAGTTGAAAAGCTAGAAAATGTTACATTTAAGGAAAAAAAACACTTTAAAATCATCGGATGGTGCTGTCTAGGTATGTAATTTTTGTCAATGTGCATATAAATGCTTAGTATAAACAACATGTCTGTACTGTAATTCCTTGCATTACCCATTATATTGTCTTATTTCGTCATTGTGTACAGTGAAAGCACTATGATAGAAATAATACATAATGAATATAAATATCTAGTTAACTTCCAGTATAAATGCATATTTTTCCCCATTTCACGCAAAATAAATTTGAAATAAAACTAATTAAAAAATTTAAGTTCTAATCTTTTTTGAATATAAATTACAAGGTAAGATTTTAAAAAATATGTACTGTATCAATATAGATCCTTTAATTTGGTGAAAAATGCATATGCAATAAAAGGTCACAATTTCTAAATTTTATAAAGCAATTTTAAATTTCACCATATGAAAAGAGAAAATACGTTTCCTGAAAAACACTAATTGTTTTACCATATCAGGTCGTGTTAATGCACCAGGTTCCGCAACACATCGACTGGCGTGACCGTAACAAGAACAACTTCCACGAACTGTCATATCATATATTGCATAGTAATATTTCTCTTTTATTTCTTCACGGGAATCGAGCAAATTATCACCCAAAGTATGTAGTTTAGTAAATTTTATTCTAAGATTTGTCATCTTAAGGAGATTTTGTACGTCAGAACTATATGGATCATCAATTGGAATGTTTGGTGGTAATACTCGAAAAATCACCTAAAATCATTAAAAAATAAATATATTTTCAAAGAGAATGAATCTTCTACAATCTCATATTTACAAATTTATTTCACCATATATTAAACAAACTAAGTAATACTGTAATTTTCAGACATAATGAATTTCATGTATATATTTTCCAAAAATTCGTTATATACAGAGGTTCGTTATAAGCCAAGTTCATTACAACAGGGTCTGACTGCAGTAGTTTGAGATCAGTTCAGTAAATTATGATTAATAATTTGAGTAATAAAAATAATATATGTGTGCCCATGAAATTTACACTAAAACTCCTAGCAACCATACAGGAAAAAAAGTATTTGCTAATTATTTGTAGGAATGTGGTGCAGTAGCTATCTCAAAAACGTCATTCTAAATTTCCATTTAACGATGTGCTAATTTATGTGGTCTCAGCAATGCTTCACAGTATTAATACATTTCCAATCAACAACTCTTACTTATTGACGTTTGGCCTTGCTATTTCCCCATTTCTTGACACTGAATGCAATTGGCTGTCTAAATTGATAGTGTTTCCATTGCACATATAGGTAAGGTGTTTTTGTTTAGTTTTATTAGTTGAAAAATGGCTACCGAAAGGAAACTTCTCCTGCTTCAAGATAAAGTAAAAAATTTTAAAAAATGCTCATAGAAAAGTAAGTCAGAGTTAACACTTTATCTACCACTTGCATTTATATATATCCTATTAATAGGCTTCCGGTAGGTAAAGTGTTAAACAATTTTCACCTGTCCAAGTCTACTCTTAAGGGCATTTAGTGAGTTAAGGAAAGATATCAGAAATACTGTACATAAATAAGGATCGTTTTGAAAAAGTCTGAAAATTCGTTTTTTTAAAAAAACGGAAAAAATCTGACAAATCGCTTTTACAAGGGTTTAATGAAGCAAGACCATTCAACATCCCAGTTTCTGATGCACTCCTAAGCAACAAGAAAAAACCAACAACTAAAATTTGGAATTAGAAATGTCCAAGCTTCTTATGGCTGGTTATTAATGTTCATGGAAAGATGTAGGCTTAATTAGAAAAATGCATGTGTAGAAAGTGCTGCTGTAGATAAAACATTTGAAGAATGGAAAGTAGTAATGCAGGTCATTGTGAAAAGATTTGATAAAAAGACAATTTTCAATGGCAATGAAGCATGCCTTTTTTATAATTTACTGCCAGATAAATGACCGAGCTTATAAAAACAATAAGTGTTGTGGTGAAAAAAGTTCAGAAAAAATTACTGTTTTCATAACAGTGGTGACTGGTCAGAAAAATCAGCTCCCCTAATTACAAGCCTGAAAAACCAATGTATTTTAATAATGTAAACAAAAGTCATGCAAAAAGCCATTAAACTAATTTTTCAAATAAATTCTAACCATGCCAATCAAATCAATTTGTAAATATATGCATTTATCAAATGTATCTACAGTCTTAAGCTTATAAGTTCGAATGAAAATCGATTAAAATAAAGTTGGTTCTTATTCAATACATCACTCTAATGTCGCCTTCTGTTTATTGACTTTTTGCTCCATTCCTCAGAAGGCAGTAATGAGACATTACTGTACAAGTGATGAACTGTACGTTCATGAATATGATGCAAAAATCATGATGCAATTTGTACACCAGAAGACAGCACACTCTCTGAAATCAAAAATATTCCATCTCAAGTAAAGATAATGCAGGGTTTTATACCGCCTGTAAGTACACTCCAACAGGGCTGGTTATCAATAATGAGTGGTACATTAACATTTTAAAATATTTAAGGGCTGTAACTGGTTGCTTCACTATAGCAATGCCTCAGACTATATTTCGCAGCTTGAAAAACAGACCCTGGTCAAAAAATCTCAGAATTTCATACCACTAATATGGCTTTATTTTAATTCCAAAATTTAAATTGACACTTCAAGGCAAGTACGCCAAAATGTTAAAAGCAATACGCAGAGTGTAAGATAGGAACTAAATACATTCGAAAAAGATGGTTTCCAAAACAAAAGAATGGCATTAACAAGGAAATATTTCAATAGAGACTGAGTTCTGATATTGTAAGTCTTGTAAAGCTTTTTCTATCTTTTTTTGAAGGTCAGTTCTGGTGAGTTTTTAATCATGACAGTGTTTTACATATACAGCAAATGTTCATTCTAATTAAGAGGTTTAAATTCTAATAACGCTTTGATAAAACGTCAAAAATCAATAATTTGTATGAACACTGCTGCTGAGAATATTAAAAACGTTGCCACTTTTCTTTAAAAATTTTAAATTTTTGTGGACTGAGTCAATTTCAAAATAGCAGTAAGTCATTATCATATGAGAAAAACAGGCGATTTTTAGTGCAGAATGAAAACATGGTATATTTTCATTTACAATTATAAATTCCATTTGTATTTACCAAAAATTATATTCTCATCATTAAAAATCTGTATGTACCATTAAAATTGTATTTATTATTAAAATTCAAATTTTTAAAACTGAAGAAACACCTAAGCAATTCCTTTTTCCATATGTATAAAATTCATAATATATTCTGACTTAGAAAACTGTGATATTTATCAACTTGTTTATGTAATGGTAAAAAAAGTCAGTATATCAAGCTAATTTCTAAAAAATTGTATAATTCTATAGTGCTAATACTAGAGACTCACAAAAGTTAATACATTGCATAACAATAAGTATAATTGCTAAGTACTGAAATAACCTATATGTATAAAGACTATAATATCTGTTCATAATACGTTGTATCTTATAAATGCTAATCAAATTAATGAAATTACAGACATACTTCTCCATCCGTCGATGGCTCCACACTAGAATACTGAGAATCACACACAACATCGGTAATTTGTTGTCTGGGACCAAGAGGTATTTCAGGGAATGATTCAGCACAGTCATAAGCAAAATATTGATACACCTAAAATATGAAAAGTTCGGCATTTTGCTATCAAACTTTGCTTAAAAGTATTTTGCATTAGAAAGGTTCAAGACTATGACATGAGATAAGACATTTCTGGAAAGTATCAAAATTGTGTAAAACCCTAGATGTT
>QLNU02013951.1:27040-37275 GCA_006491805.2 Dysdera silvatica
GTCACCCCAAAATGTTTTCTTATTTCATCCACCCATCTAGTTTGAGGACGTTTTCTAGGTCTTCGGTGGTCTCTTGGAATCCAGTTCAGAATTTCTGTTGTCCATCGTTGATCAGTTCTTCTTGCAATATGCCCAGCCCATCGCCATTTCAGCCCTTTTACTTTAACAATGATGTCCTCCACTCTAGTTTGCTCTCTCACCCAAGTGTTCCTTTTCCGATCTCTCCTAGTTATTCCAAGCATGCACCTCTCCATGCTCCTTTGTGTTGTCTGTAACTTTCGTATTGCTCCAACTGTTAGACTCCATGTCTCTGATCCATAAGAGAGGACTGGCAATACACACTGGTTGAAGACCTTTCTTTTTAGACACAAAGGCAATTTCCCCTTCAGGATAAAACTGTTTCTTCCAAATGCACTCCAGCCAAGTTTAATACGTCTGTTGAGTTCTTTCATAATGTTGCCATCCATTGAAATCAGCTGGCCAAGGTAAATATATGAATCAGCAATTTCTAGCTCAATGTTGTCAACTTGTATTTTTGTTTCCTCTACGAAATTATTGAACATGATCTTAGTTTTTTGTAGGTTCATCTTGAGTCCAACTTCTTTACTTCTAGTTGAGAGCTCCTGTACCATGTCTTGGAGTTCTGATGGGTTCGTTGAAAAAATAACAATGTCATCAGCAAACCGCAAATGATTTAAATATTCACCATTTATTTTTATTCCCCTGTTATTCCAATTTATCTGCTGAAAAATCATCTGTAAAGCTGAAGTAAAAAGTTTTGGAGAAATGGTATCTCCCTGCCTCACACCTTTACCAATTTTGATAGTTTTGGTATCTTTATGTAACCGAAATTTTGCACTTGCATTTTTATACACACGTTTCACCATGTCAATGTACACTTCCTCGATGTCTGCTGATCTTAAAGAGTTGATGACTGCTGATGTTTTAATAGAGTCAAAGGCCTTCTCATAGTCAATAAATGCCACACACAATGGAAGTTCATATTCATGTGTTCTTTCAATTAATTCTCTTAATACTTGAATATGGTCCACTGTACTGAATCCACTTCGAAATCCAGCTTGTTCTCTTGGTTGAGCTGCATCTAATTTTTTCTGCAGGCGATGTGTTAGCACTTTTGTGAAGATTTTATAAATAGCAGGTAACAAGCTAATTGGTCGGTAATTTTTCAAATCCTCTTTATCACCTGTTTTATGCAAAAGAATTACTGTTGCAGAATCCCATTGGTTTGGTATGTTACCACTGTTGAGGCATTTGGTAAGAAATTTCTGAGTATGTATTCTAAGTGTTCAGCATGTAAGGAAATCTCTAGAAAGGCAGAAGCTCATTAGGAAACAAGTAAGTAAGAGGGTGGATTTAATGAAACTGAAAGCAAATACCGAGGCATTCAAGTTGGAATTAAAAAATCGCTTTTCTGCACTGGAAGGACTTATTGAAGAAATTGATATCTCAGAAGCAAATGAAAACATTGTTAAGACAATAGTTGAAACTGCTGGGGAAATTGGTGGTGTAACCTGTAAAAAGCACAATAGCAAATTATCTGAGAAGACGAAACAGCTCATGAAAAGGCGAAGAGATATGAAGGTGGACAATCAAAATACCAGTTCCAGGATTGAGTACATAGAACTTTGTAAAACTCTGCGCAAAAGCATGAAAGAAGACATAAGAAAATTCAACTGTGAGCTAGTAAGGAAAGCCATTGAAAATAACAAGAGCCTTAGGGTTGTTAAAGGAAGTTTATCTGTTGGGAAGAAACACATCATTGCATTAAAAGGAGAGGATGGCACCGTAACAAGAAATAGGGAAGAAATACTTAGAAGAGTTGAAGAATTCTACAAAAATCTATACGAAAGTAACAGTGGATTAAACGAAGACATTGAAATAGTCGAAGGAACAGCTCCTAAAATCTTAAAAGAAGAAGTTTCATTTGCAATAAAAAGTATGAAGAAAGGAAGAGCCCCTGGTGATGATGGTATTACATTAGATATCCTAAAAGAAGCTGGAGAATATGTAGAAGACATACTTGCAAAATTCTTTACCAAATGTCTTAACAGCGGTAACATACCAAACCAATGGGATTCTGCAACAGTAATTCTTTTGCATAAAAAAGGTGATAAAGAGGATTTAAAAAATTACCGACCAATTAGCTTGTTACCTGCTATTTATAAAATCTTCACAAAAGTGCTAACACATCGCCTGCAGAAAAAATTAGATGCAGCTCAACCAAGAGAACAAGCTGGATTTCGAAGTGGATTCAGTACAGTGGACCATATTCAAGTATTAAGAGAATTAATTGAAAGAACACATGAATATGAACTTCCATTGTGTGTTGCATTTATTGACTATGAGAAGGCCTTTGACTCTATAAAAACATCAGCAGTCATCAACTCTTTAAGATCAACAGACATTGAGGATGTGTACATTGACATGGTGAAACGTGTGTATAAAAATGCAAGTGCAAAATTTCGGTTACATAAAGATACCAAAACTATCAAACTTGGCAAAGGGGTGAGGCAGGGAGATACCATTTCTCCAAAACTTTTTACTTCTGCTTTACAGATGATTTTTCAGCTGATAAATTGGAATAACAAGGGAATAAAAATAAATGGTGAATATTTAAATCATCTGCGGTTTGCTGATGACATTGTTATTTTTTCAACGGACCCATTAGAACTCCAAGACATGGTACAAGAGCTCTCAACTAGAAGTGAAGAAGTTGGACTCAAGATGAACCTACAAAAAACTAAGATCATGTTCAATAATTTTGTAGAGGAAACAAAAATACAAGTTGACAACACTGAGCTAGAAATTGCTGATTCATATATTTACCTTGGCCAGCTGATTTCAATGGATGGCAACATTATGAAAGAACTCAACAGACGTATTAAACTTGGCTGGAGTGCATTTGGAAGAAACAGTTTTATCCTGAAGGGGAAATTGCCTTTGTGTCTAAAAAGAAAGGTCTTCAACCAGTGTGTATTGCCAGTCCTCTCTTATGGATCAGAGACATGGAGTCTAACAGTTGGAGCAATACGAAAGTTACAGACAACGCAAAGGAGCATGGAGAGGTGCATGCTTGGAATAACTAGGAGAGATCGAAAAAGAAACACTTGGGTGAGAGAGCAAACTAGAGTAGAGGACATCATTGTTAAAGTAAAAGGACTGAAATGGCGATGGGCTGGGCATATTGCAAGAAGAACTGATCAACGATGGACAACAGAAATTCTGAACTGGATTCCAAGAGACCACCGAAGACCTAGAAAACGTCCTCAAACTAGATGGGTGGATGAAATAAGAAAACAGGTTGGGGTGACGTGGAAACGAATGGCCCAGGATAGACTTGTGTGGAAAGCATTTGGAGAGACCTTCATCCAGCAGTGGATAGATAATGGTTGAATATGATGATGATATATATATCATGGGTGGGCACAACTGAGGTCAATGAGAGCCGCATTCCAATTTATCACATGTTATAAAGAGCCACACCATAGTTACATAGTATTAAATACAGGAATTTAATATGGTTACATATTGTACATAAGTCTTAAGTGCTATGTAAATTATACATATGAGAAAATATAATTAAGAGAAAGAAAATACAAAATAATTATTTAAAATTTTTATAATAACTCCTAGATGGACCTATCGATGCAACCGAAGGTCTACTTTTGAAGCGATTACGTACAACTTTTACTCTTAATTAACAGATTCATTTTCTTAGTCAATTTAACGAGATTCATAAAAAAGTTCTGGAAACAAAAAGAAAAAATAGGGATTTAAATTTTTGACGGGAGCCACACTTAACGAAAAACAGCATTTGCCCACCCCTGATATTGATATATATATATAAAAATAATTTAAATTTTTGATTTTAATCAATGATTTTTTTAATCAAGCAGTTTAAATTATGACTTTAGTCAAGTTGATTTAAATTGCCATACCTTGTTCACAAGTATTGCACTATGGCAAAATACATTTTCTTGCAATAAGAACTAATGAATAGCTTTTGCAAGGATGTCCTATTCATACTACTTCTATTTTATTTTATCTTAATCTTCCACTACCTTGCGGAATATACCTTTTCAACTATTCAAAAATTCTATTATCTCTTAAAATGACATTCAATCAGCAGGTATCAGACAGCTTCCCCATTTTCATGATTCTGCATGGTGCAAGAATGGCCACTTCTCACGTCTTCTTGCACATCAGCCCTTTCATCACAAAAAAAGTATCACCTGGATCTCTTAGAATGATGGAAGACACTTTTTTCATATGCTTTACATAATATTTCAAAACTTTGGGGGTTCTTTATTTTTTTTGAGGGGAGATAGCATTTTTTCCTAATTTTATGCAGAACTTAATGATTACCCTCTGCTCCTTCCTTACACTGGTATGACTCATAAAATCTTAGGTAGCAAACAACTTTATCATAACAGAGCATCTCAGTGTAACTGGTTTAAACTTTATTACATGATAGCCAAAAGGACACAACAAAAGTTACTGTAAACAACTGGTAGACATTGTACGTAGTATTCTTAAAAAAAAAGTAGTCCCTGAACTTAACACACACACACCACATATTATTCTGCACACATACTACCATAAAATATAAAGTTATTTCATTTAAACTCCACTTACTATAAAAAGTAATCTCATTCAAGAAAAGAATTACCATATACTTATATTTTAAGTCACATTTACAGAAAACTTCACTATGCATGGTTAAATTTAAATTCTGAATAAAAGTCAATGTGCGGGCATGTAACAAATAATGAAAATTTTTTCCAATAATAAAATAAAAACCTGTAACAATGTATTAAAGCTAACCAACTTCATATCTTCCTATGGTGAAAATCCTTGATTACTCGTATGTCCAATGCTATGGCCCCCAAGGCAACTTCTCTGAATTTGGAAATGAAGTCCATTCAAAATTGCTTAAACATCAAAAAATATTTTTGAATTTCACATGACGACTAAGAATTAAGTAGTGGAGGTAATGAGCAGGAAATTTTACAGCATGGGCCAGCAACTACTATTAATGCTTGCAGATTGAGATCCCATATTACCTTAATTTCTGTTACAGTATCTAGCAAGCCCGCCTCCAAAGCATGAATTAAAAAAAAATTAAAAATATGTGTTACCCAAGACATTAATATTAATAAAGAAATTAATATGGTATTAGATATAGTTTTAATGGAAATAAAACTGTTAAGTATTAATGAGATCTTAAATAGTTAGTCTTAAATAGTAACCAGATATCACCCTTTCTTAAACCGCATGCATCATATTTAACATTAATTTTAAAGTAGTTAAATAATATATAAAGAAGTAATGGAATATAAGGAAATTTTAAAACAATGTGAATAATATATGAATGATTAAATACTAAAACACTACATATACATTTATTCACTCAAATTTAAAATATCATTCAAAAATAATAGAATCACCTGTTTGCACCAACACCAATTAGTTTAATGTAGTTAGTTTAAATAAATGCATATAGTTAAATAAATGCATATAATCAAATATATAAATCCAACATGAAATGCAACACAAAGAACATACAGAGACAATCACATTAATAAAATAAATTTAGTTTATCCTTATAGAGTACTTAAGAATATACTAAACAGTTATGTTTAACTATTGTGAGACTTAAGGAATTTATCAAATTGAAAAATATGCATCATGCATATATATTCCCTTAAAGATGCCATGTTTTAGAAATAAATTAAAATCTACTTCTCAGTTCTTTAAAAAGGTGTTTAAAAAACATCAGTTAAGAAAAATTACATACCTGCAAGTTAACCTTCTGATGTTGGAGAGGGGGGGGGAGCTGCATTTGAGCAATAACAATTCTTACATTCTTTAGACTGCAAATTATGTCTTCAGAAATTAAAGATAAAAACTTAAAAGAAATATTGTAATCTATGATGAGATTTTTTCCTTTGCTTTGTGTTAACCAATTTATAATAAAGAAGCAATTGATTTTTATAAAGAATTAGAAATTTTCACTATGTAAATTTACAGATGCATCTATTCGCTTTTTGATGTAATATTTTGAAAATGAAGTTTCTTGATTTGTATTTTAAGATGCAAGATCATCTCAGGTCACAGCTATGCCAAGATTTACAGGTTTTCATAGGATTCAAACCTCTGTAGCCTAAGAAATCAAATTCCAAACTAGGGTATGTAGAAAATTTTGATTGTGAAAAATAGAATTCCTTTCCGTAAAACATTTATTTTAACTCTTCACTACGCTAGGGATATAAATTTCATAATTAAGGTATTTATTTGTTCAATAAACAATCTTAAATCATACCTCTATCTCTGTCAAGACGTCTTCTTTCAGTGCGCCTTTGTGCACGGATATTTTCATTTGACCTCACAAAAATTACACCTAAATAAGAATCTTTCGTTACTAAAAAACCAACAAAAATCATAAAAATGGTGACAATAAATCTCTAATTGAAATATATTCTACATCCGAGAAAATGAAGGCACATTAAAAGTTTAATGTTTTATTTAGACGTCTCTCTAGCATATGCAAGCATTTTCTCACTTTTTTTTTCACCCTTCCCCCCACAACTAATATTTAACTCTCTTCCACATTAAAGGAAACACGTAATTTGGGAAATATTTAATTTAGCGAAAATTCATAAAAAATACAAATGAAATGAATAGGCCTTTAGTTTTCTTTGCCATTTAGTCATCACAGGTATGGAAAATGATTGTTTTACCATACTGGAGGCAACTGGAAATTGTCAAGCATGCGTAATAGGTGTAGGACATCAAAAGAAACAACTTTGGTCCAGTGAACCAATGTCCGAAATTGAGCCGTTATGCAACTACAGGGATGTTTATTACTTGCATCATTAGTTAATCACGGAATAAAATTTTGCGGTTTTGGCCAAAGAGCATATTGGAATAGGTTCCACTGCTTACTATGGTCCAAAACAACTTTCCTTGTTCAAATTTATGCAGTTCAGGAATTTATGGCCTAAATGTGAATCTCACATTTCTTTCATTTCGTCAATTCTGTTTGATTTTGTTTCGTCCATTCTGCGCCAAACAAGGTAAGACAACACAAACGATTTCAAAATGAGAATAAATAAAAACTAAAATGGTAAAAATGTATTGAAAGCAATATATGAAATGTCACAAATGAGATGATGAAATTAAAATCAGATGAGATGGGAATAGCCGATATTATATAAAAAGTTAAAAATAAGTTCATAATTGAACATAACTACCAAGAAATAAGCTTTGAAATTATTTTAAACTAAATTAGGATAAGTTGGCTTACACACTAGGGAGAATTTGGGGGTTTTTTTTTTAAGATAACTTCTGTTGTTCACGTTCGTTCTTTTTAATATGAACAAGAATTGTAGACATTTTTTCTTTTGACTGCTTCAAAAGAATTTTTCCACTTTCTATGTCTGAAACTGTTTTCTTTTTCAGCTCATCACTAATCAATTTCTCAGCATTGAATATTTTTTGGGAATTAGCGGATTGAAACATTAAAAAATTTACTTTCTAAAATCTGGTCTTGCTTCATACGTCTACACTACACATCGACTCCCCCACCTCCCCCACACACATTCCAAAAAAAAAATTGAATTAAAATTTGCAAAAAAGGCTAAAGCCACCCTTCCCAATGAAACCCTTGCACAATCCTCCTCAGTGGATAAGAACGTTTTAATCGACCTATTTCACAGAGGGATGAGCCACCCCGTATAACAGCAACAACTAAAATGTTAACCAATGGGTTCCATGAACTGGGTGGCGCCTCCCAGATGGCCTTTGCCCCACCCCCTCAATTGTGCGGAACTATTCCGATCACCTTTGCATAATTGAAGGGGGAAAAGGCCCTTGCCTGACGCCAGTTGAAAATTTAAGGATTTATTTCTAAGAGGAGAAAAATACATAAACACGAAAAACCCAAAGACATCGCCAAAAACGATAATCTCCCGTAAAATACGGGACAATTAGCAGGTATCCTCCTTTCCTCCTGCCGTAAAAATACCTACATTGCAAGTACAATTTCACCGATTATCCGTACAGTCTTACAATTCACACAAAATTCGTGCAAGTTGACAGGTATGCACGTGCATAAATCGCCATCCATATAAAATCAAGCTCGAGGGTGGCTGACTTTGAGCCTCCCGGGGTAAGGGGACAAAAACTAAGGCAAATCCCCCACACAACACACACACACCCTTAGTAGCCTTTGTTCGTAGATAGGTTAGGGAACTTTAATAGCTTCCGGGATGGTGAAGTAGAGCATATTTCGTAAGTCGTTGGTGAAATGTCAAATTTTAAAGTGTTTTTAAGGAGTAAGTGGTAAAATTAAGGAGTTTTAAGGGCCCTTAAAAACGAAAAATGATTTCAAGGAGCTTTTAAGGACTTTTTAAGGAGCGTGCGAATCCTATAGTAGTTACAATCGGCGCTCCTTATAACCAATTTCCAAAGCGTTTTTATATATTTGGGGGGGAGGGGACTGAAATCAGTAGAACCGCCAGTGATTTCCCCTTATCGGCAGGTGATACGTTCCAAGAGCAACACCACGGAGAATAGCGAACCCGAGCCCTACCTACAGGTAATAATAGAGCGGAATCAGTTGCTTTTGTTAACGTATATGCTTATGATAAAGTTTGATTGATAAATTTCACACAATGAGCCACTATCAACGTTAAGTAATAACAATATACGTAACAGTGACGGCCGGTGGTCAAGTTGCAGGGGTTGCGCAACAACCAGTTTTTCATTACAAGGGAAAAAATTGTATTAATATTTTTATCATTTTATTAGATTGATTTAACTTGAAATATGTTACAAACATGATGGCAGTCAACCCAAGCATTTCAATAAACGGTCCGATGTTCGAAATATTCGTAACTATTTGCGAGCCGCCTGTGTTGCAGCAACTCTGCAACTGTGAGCCGCTAAGGAGCTGGGTATGGGTAGAAATGCTACACACAATCATCGTATTCGCCAGACACGCAGGCGTGATTGTTGCACAAACTCTGCAACCCGTGTTTTCCCCTTTCGTTTTCCGTATGCGGGAAAGACCTAAGGCCCCTAAGCCAGTGGTTCCCAACCTTTCACACCCGCCTGGGATTAAGGCGTCGCCTTCGGTGGCCACCCTTCCCAACTCCCCCCATACATCCATGCCATACCAACCTTCGCGAAGCTGCGACCCCTCTGTCCGCCACATTTGCATAATGCAGCATGTTTAACGGAGTAAAGAAAACATTAAATATAAAATTTATACATATATACACACACACAAAAAAAAAAAAATATATATATATATAAACTTTAACAACCATTAGTAAAATATTGCAATGTGTGTAGCCATGTTGTTGTAAAAGCGTTGGAAACATTTAGTATGAAGTACCTTATAAAACCAACTAAAAATAATTGTTGCGACCCCCCTAAAAAAAACCTGTTCGCGACCCTCTTGCGCGCCTCGCACCCCAGGTTGGGACCCACTCTCCTAAGCTATCATTATAAGTTCCAGATTTTTTCCATCACGAACATAGTCTGCGATATGATTTGTTTTGAGACATATTACGTTTGAGATTACGTTTTACTAATCCGTTATTCTTTTATTACATCGCTAAAACAATTAACATTAACTTTAATTAAAAATTATTGCGTATTTTTAAAATTCAAAATGACGAGTATAAAATACTTATCCACATCTATATTCCGTAGTGTTTGTTTCTTGCGTCACACAAAGCCCCACTATCCCCTTAATTTCGGCCGCTCCCCCTCCCCCCATTTCATTCCCCGTCATTTCATTTTCTTTATTAATGTTATTAATTTTTAAATAATTTGAAATTTTGGATTGTCGTAATTGTAATTACGCAGACAATGTCTTGTTGCTACTTTACGTTTTTTATGATGTAAAATTAGAATCCCCTCAAGTATTACGTAAGCACGTTTGGGAAGAGGGGATTTGAGATTCGCTTATTTTTTTTAACAACGGGTAGTGGGGGATCTGAAACGTGCTTACTTAAAGATGCAAGCAGTAATAAAACTAGCACATAGTCATGAAGTGACAACCGCCCTGACAGAACTGCAATACTTGGATGTACGACACACTGGGAGTAGAAGATAAATACAAGTTATCACAGTTAAATATTTGATTATTTAAATCAGTGACGTTCTCAATCTTTTTCGCTTGGGGTCCC
Source organism: Dysdera silvatica (assembly GCA_006491805.2). Lineage (NCBI taxonomy): Eukaryota > Metazoa > Arthropoda > Arachnida > Araneae > Dysderidae > Dysdera > Dysdera silvatica. The sequence continues at coordinate 37,261 of QLNU02013951.1, forward strand.
CCTTCAAGGCTCTCC
>QLNU02013952.1:0-13853 GCA_006491805.2 Dysdera silvatica
ATCAGCTGGCAGCATGACAAGGTCCTTGTCGTTCCGTAGCTCCCGGAGGGCAACCCTTTGCATAGGCGTTAGGTTGTCTATTTATTCTCAGAAACTGTAGACCCAATAGTACATCTTTAAACAATACATCTCACACCCGAATATCTATTCCATATATTCACGGCATTTCCGAAACAATCTCTCACAGCCTCAAGGAAGCAAATATCCATACATTCTATTCCCCTGTCACAACACTTCGCAAACAACTTACAAAAGTTAAAGACCCAGTTCCACCAGAAGATCTCACAGGCGCAATATACCAAATACCATGCAAAGACTGCAACAAACATTACATAGGACAAACAAAAAGAATGATCAAAACAAGAAGAAAAGAACACAAACAAGCACTCGCGAAAGGAGACATAGCTTCATGTCTGGCAGAACACGCTTTACAACACGGACACGAACCCGACTGGGACTCAACAAAAATACTACACCGGCACATCACAAACAAAAATAATAGACTCTTCTTGGAATCTTGAGAAACTTACAAACTACATGGGAAAGCCATTAATACATCACAACCACTTCCAGAAACTTACAAACAACTCCTACCCTGAAATTGGGAAGTTGGAACTTCCACAACATTAGGTGCCCCGAAGCACAGGTTTCTCATTGGTTCCCATTGGGTTTTTCCATGATTTCTATTCCAGGCCTCCAATTAGTTCCCACTAGGTTTTTCCATTCTGCGGGACTACTCTGATGACGGTTTTTTTCCAGAAATTTCAAGTATAAAAAGAGACAGAAACATAACATCGTCATTACTCCTGATGAAGGACTGCTGTTGATGCGTCCGAAAGCTTGAGTGATCTTTTTCATTGCTATTTTACCAGTGTTTAACCTTTTGTATGCAAATCTCAAGTGATATTAAAAAGTTATAAATGATAAAGGAAGTTTGCAAGAACATTTGCAAAGAATATTAATACATGTCATTAAAAAAGGAGAAATCATAAGAACGAAGAAACTAATAAAGAAATAATCTGAAGTATTGATACATAAATAGACAGAAGTGCTATTTAATTGTAGTTCGAAGTAGTGGCGCCGACTTCGTGGGTTCTAAACACTTTTTGAACCCTCAATAATTTTGTTGTGGGTTCTTCGAACCCCTAATATTTTTACTCGTGTCGAAAATACGCGTACGGAAATATATGCACAAAGTTTTTCATCATAGATTCTTCAAGGTCTTCATTATTTATACTCTGTTCCCTGGATTTTTTATAAAAGAAAATTATTTGTTTTGCCTGTTTTCACAGAAAATACAAAAGTCCAGTTCAGGGGCGGAGTGTGTTCTCTCAAAGGGCGCATACCTTGGATTTTCAGAGGGTGCGACTCCTTGTCCATTCGAAGGCGCGAGTCTTATAGCCCATGAGGGCGCACCGGCCCGGGGACTGGTGGACGGGCCGACCAGTCCGACCCTGGTCTAATCTCTAGTAGATATGAGATGGGCTCTTCCCGGGCCCGGGCCCTGGCGCGGAGATTTGTATTTCCATAACTATTTTAGCATTAATACCGATTTAAGCAATCTGACTGACCGAGAAGGCGATGTTTTGCCAGGTTCCAAGATCGAAATAATTCTAGTCAAAAAGAATTGGCGATTCCTTTGGCGAAATCAGGGTTGTATGTGAGCCAAAAGAACCGCTAATAATTACAGAAGGCCGTGATGTCCTTGTCAAAATCTGCTGCGTCCTACAGCTGCTCCAATATAAGAAATGTAACTAAGCAAACGTCCTTAAAAGTAAAGAATTTTTCAGCTGTTCAAATCATTTAATGAGTTATTAAATAGTATATGCATATAGACGTAACTTGCTTGCAGGGCAAATAGTGTTGGCAAACCCCCAAAAAACCTTACATTTTTGAAACTTCCATGAAGATAATTGAGTTGGGAATGGAGTAGTATCTCTGTGTTGTATATAATAATGTTGCGCATACAAAAGCAAAATATAGGTAAGTAATTATCTAGAAGAAAAGTATGTTTGTGTAATTGACTATAATTTGCTTCATTTTAACATTTCAGGTATCTTATTGTACTAAAAAATCTGATAATAAAATTTAAATTACACTTAAATTCTTTGAAAAACGCGCCGGTCATTCGATTTAAAATTTTCGTAACCCACAATAATTTTTCAAGTCGGCGCCTATGGTTTGAAGTGTATAAAGGGAGTGGAACTTTTCCTAATGTAGAGATTATTTCGAAAATACTTTTAACAATACCAATATCAAAGGCAACATGTGAAAGATCTTTTTTCAGTTTTAAAACGCGTTAAAAACTATTTAAGGAGTATGATAGGAGAAGACAAATTGAACAAAGTGGGCATATCATACCTAGAACAAAATTTTTTGACTAATTAGATACTGCAAAAATAATTGACGAATCTGCCAAAGAGAAATCAAGACACAAATTTACACAAAAAACATTTTTTAAGCACTGAAGTAACTTACTGTTAAATGTTTTGAATAAATATATGATTTTTCTTGAAACGTTGAATTTATTACTAGCTTCATATTGCCGGTTTAAGCAACTCACAAAAATCTAATACTGAAATCTTTTCGAAAAAATTCTCAGTTCCTTACGCAATTTTTGTTTTGTTTTGGGGCTTGGGTCTCAGGGCCTCGAAATTTTTACCGCCAGGGGCCCCCAATAGGCTTAATCCACCTCTGCTTTTACTTTCCTAGATTGATTATCTTTTTGAGTATTTTTTTTTTCTAATATCATTTTTGGAAATAAACATTGCCGGCCGTTTAAAATGTTGTTTGCATATTGCAGTGGTATCCATGGGTTTCAATTGTAACATCAATTACTTTTGTGCATACTCTCAAGCCGAGTCTATTCTTTTTCTTAACGCTTGGTGTTCCGTTTTTGACTACATGGAACATCATAAAAGGAGGAATCGAACATTCGACCATTTTCATTCTTCTTTTAAAATCCACAATTCCACTTTGTTGCTTAAGCACTAAACAATAGAAAGAAAACTGGCCAAAATTGCATGCTTTTCATCGTTGTTGTTTGTTTTTTCCTTTTAAACGATGTGGTTGTTTCAAAATAACATCTGCTGCCTAAAATGTTTACTTCGGCCTTGTGCGCGTACACACGCAAGCATATACACACACACACAAGTGATTTGAGGGGTTTTTGGCGCTGCAGTCAACGCGTGGAATTCTTTGAGAAGTATATTTAAGAAATATGCGTTATTTTTTCGTTTTTTTACAGTTTGAATTTAATTAATCAACATTGTTTAGCGCAGAATGACACTTTCTGTCCTTGCGCCATAAAAATATAACCAACCATCTAACTAATCAACATCCCAAGTAGCCTACTTAATAATTCCGACACCTACGTTTTCAACTCAAACTAAAGTTTTTTGTTATAGGAGAAAAAAAAGGGATATCGTCCCCGACCTAGATTCGAACAAGGGTCGCTTCGTTTTTAGCTCTAGTTTGAATTAAAATCGTGGGTGTCGGAATAATGAGGTATAATAAATGACCCACGAAAAATCACAAAAAACTCGCCCCGGTGGCTTTGTACGTTGACCATTATTTGGCAACTCTGTAAGCCCCGAGGAGGGTACTACTGTCTTACAATCCAGTAGCCTTTCTTCTGGGTTCGACTCTTAACTGTGTATAAGAAATACTGGAGCACATAATGTTCACGTGCCCAGCGCACGACCTTCTCTGCAATCGCCTTTTCGAATTCTGCCGACGTCTCAGGGTCGCTGATCTAAATCTTAAATATCCACTCGATCTTTCTGTCTTCGCCTGTGTCATGTCCTTATCGCAGCCAAGGGATTTTTTCGAAGTCCTTGGGCGTCCTCATTGCGTTTCTACAGAGCCCTCAGCTCCACCTTCAGATGGAGACTTTTCACATGGCTTCTTCTTTCTGGATACACAGTGCTCCAGGATACAGCAAACCACTGTGCCCGCTACAGTCTCTGTGGGAAAACAGAGCCGTCTTCGTCGGTTCTCCACTCCCAATCGCAATAAAAATTACACACAGAAACACACAGGGACGGACTGCTACGCCGGCCTGACTGTTCCCGGGCCTGTACGTCTTCATGAGCGATAGGACTAGGGCTTCTGAATGGGCATGGACTCGGGCCCCTGAAATCCAAGCTATGCGCTTTTTGAGAGGACGCAGTCCGCCCCTGCACAGACACACACACATACACCACACAAACCTCTTAATGGTGGGAAAGAATCTGTTTATTGGCCAACTGCTCATTGCGGTCCTTGGGTTTGTTCCCTACGCCTTAAGAGCTTCGGATCCTTTGGGAAAATGTAGCTCCACTGCTCTACGATGATGTAAAGTTAAGGCATTTGCGTGTATCTATTAACTCGGGTTTAAATCTTAATAACAGCGTAGAACGCGTGCATTTTTTTTGCCTGAAGTGGTCCGGAGTTTGGTTCTCTCAGCAGCAGCAGTTCGGATTCCTCGGAAAACTGTAGGTCCCGGCGCAGCACGCCCTTGCGCCGCAAAAATATAAAATTAATTTTGCGGTTGGCGTAAATCTGACGTGAGCTACACGTGCTGTGCAGTGTCGATAGGAAACGACGTTCTGCCTCTCCGCCAACAGTAAACTTGGGTTGTAGCTGAACTGATAGTGAACTCAATTCTACAACGCGAATAGGCTCTGTGGTGGTGTAGTGGTAACGTGTTCTCCCAGCGTGCAGTTATCTCGTATTCGACTCCCAATTGTGCCATAAGAAAAAGAAGAATTACCGACTAATTGCTCACCACCGACAGTGGACTAATAGACAGTAGACATGCGTTGTAGCTGAATTGATAGTGAACTCAATTCTGCAACGTAAATAGGCTCTGCGGTGGTGCAGTGGTAACATGTTCGGACAGCGTGCGGTTATCCTATATTCGACTCCCAACTGTGCCATAGGAAAAAGGCGTACCGAATAACTGCTCACCGTAGTCCGGGAGTTGGCTTCCTAGGCCTTAAAAAGTTCGGATTCCACAAAAGCATTATAGGGCAAAGTGCAGCATGGCCCTTGCTGTCCTTACGTCGTGGAACTCGTACAAACAAACCAACGTAAATAACACGCCGAGTTGACGTCGAAAATTAGAGTACGTGTGAATTTCTTCACACAAATCCGCGTATTGCTAGGTGACATTAAAATCGAAGGAAATCATCTATCGGGCAAACGACCCGCTCCCAAAAATTCAGCTTAAAGCAGTTGATTTTAAAAAGATCATAACAAGTTTTGATTTTAATCATATGATTTTCTTAAAAAATCCCATGATTAAAATCATGATTTTAATTTAAATCACTGATTAAAAATCATGATTTTAATCGTGTTAAATCTTTACGATTTTAATCATTAATTTAAATCACCGATTTTATCATTAATTTAGAAATCACGATTTTAATCATTAATTTAAATCATGATTTTAATCATTAATTTTAAATCATGATTTTAATCATTAATTTAAATCGCGTTTTAATCATTAATTCAAATCATGATTTTAATCATTAATTTAAATCACATGATTAAAATCGTTGATACTAATATGGAAATTAAATTATTCAATTTATTTTTCTGCTCTCTTCCCAATTTTTGACCCATGCCTGTCTTTATTGGTTGAATTTGAGGACGAGTTTATTAAACTCTGCAATTTATGAAGATGTGTTTAAAACAGATAGTTTTGAATTTGGTCCTAAAGAAATCACTGGGACCTAAATTGGATTTAACTTGAAAAATAGCCCCATTGCATGGTCGTCCGTAGAATTATATGGGGGTGCCTCCAGGAAAAATTCCAATTGAATAATGTTGTTGGACTGTAGTTTCTTGTGGATTCAGTCCTTTTTCATAATCCAAGGGGGTGCATTTCACCCCCTTGCACCCGCCTCGAGACGCCCATGCGCCATTGAGAACGCTTACCAACTTATTGCCTGCCTAAGCCCAGTAGTTGGTTCTCTAGTCTTTTGCAGTTTCAAATTCCACGGGAAAATGTTGGTCCACTACACTTTCATCAGTGACGTAATCAGGAGCTGTCTGGGTCCTCTCAAAAGGCGCGTACCTTGGATTTTCGGAGGGCCACCAAGTCCTGACCCATTCGGAGGCGCGAGTCCTATCGCCCATGAGGGCGCAACAGCCCAGTCCGCCCATGAGTGTAATAGTAATGCATTCGTCTGTCACGCTATTAACCTGGGTTCGACTCCCAATGATTTAGTAAAGTTGAGCATGCGGTTTTTCTCTCCACGGTAGTCTAGGGTTTAGTGTCCTTAGCAGCAGAGGTTCGGATTTTTCCAACTAATTGTGTTTAATAACAAATTATGTTTGTTACTTTATTAGAGTTCCCCGCCGGGTCCACCTAAGATGTTTAGGTATTTCACCCCTCTACCCCCCTCTGCTGTTCTCCTCCCGGAACCCAGTTTTGACTTCCAGCGGTGCAAGCTGATTAGCTACTCATTGTACTCCGAGGGTTAGTTCCTTAAATTTTATTCGAGAAGTTCGGATTCCTCGCAAAACTGTATGTCCTAGCGCCGCATGACCTTTGATGTCCTTGCTCTGTAAAGCACAAACAAGACTCGACATTTTAAATGAGTCAACAACTTTTTAAGTGAATTTCAATTAGTATAAATATTTCATAGTGTAATACAGTCGAACCTCGTTAAGACGAACACCAAGGGGAGCAGAAAATCCGTCCGTACTATATAACAGTAGTAATTCGTCTTATTCAGTATGCTATACAATATAAGGGAACTTCAGAAAACGGTTCGTATTAAAAGTAATTCGTCTTAAGCGTGTCCGTCTTAACGAGGTTTGACTGTATTTGTATGGGAGTTGCTTTATCTTCTTCTATACCCCTTCAGCAGCAGCGCAGCAATTCAAAACACATGGGTGGAGTACTCAAGCGCCTTTAGAGAGGATTTTGTGATGCGGCCTGTGGGAAAGTGATGTGTTTTGATATCAATAGTTGAGCCCCCGGCCCCTTTCTTACGGCACTGCCCTTTAGTATAGTTTATTTATTAACTAATTAACTTTGTTTGTTAAGTTAGTTTTTTAGGGATTCCTCAAGCGATTTTGAATTGAATTCTGGGGTGCCGTTAAAAAGTGAATTACAAATTATCAATGGTGTGAAAAGAGAGGGGGGTGAAAGCTGAAGTCTCTCCCATGCGACATCGATCATATTTTTCTCTTTAACGTTGACGTGTTTTTTGTTTTTTTTTTAAATTACTCAAGCCCCTCCCTCCCTCCTATCAGGGTCGTGTAGGGTACGTGGCAGACAGGGCAGTTGCCTCAAGTTAAAAACTTAAAGGAGCACCAAAGGAGATATCGCGAGCATAGGCTCAAGCAGAAAGTTCATAAATGGGGGGTTACAGAGCTATGCAACTCATATACTCGTATTCTTATGCGAAATTTCATTGCAATGGGTGGTTACAACCCCATCAACACTCCCCTGCGTACGCTAGTGATCGCGAAGATGTATTGTAGTTTTAGAAAAGCGTTCGTGTTCTAGAATTAAAAAATATATACAATAAAGCCTGGAAATTCGTCACTCGGGTGGACCAAGAAGTTGTGATTAGTACCGTAGCCAGATGATCGTGCGTCCCTTGCAGAACCATCCGGACTACCATTCCCTAGTCACGGATGTGTTCTCTTCCCTATCTATGAATTATTTCAGCCTGTTTTACGCCCCTTCTCCCCCCACCCCAGCTACGGCCCTGATAGTGATGATTTAGCTGAGCAACGGCTGAAAGTACTCGATGTGTATTAAGGTAGCGAATATTTATTTCCTTTTTATTTGCGTTACATTACTCTAAACGCCCTGCTTTGTTCCCATTACTTTTCACTAAACATCCTATGTTTAGTGAAAAGTAGGCACCCGTATGGGGGCAGATGGTTTGAGCCCCTTAACTGTTTTAAAATTTAATTTTTCCGAACCTGCTATGTGCATTTGCTTTTAAAAGTTTTACAGTCACATTTTAAAATAAGGTACTTTTTAGCTCATTACTAATTGTCAAGCAGTATCAATTATTTTTGTAGCATTTTAGTATCTTGTACATTCACTAAAATTCTTGACAGCTTTGAGAAGAAGGTAATAATTTTTCTCAGTAGAAGATAATATCCCCCCCCACACACACACTAGAAGTATTCGTATGGGCGCCCGTCTATGTTTACCTCTCATTTTCCTAAAGAATATTTGAGTTTACACGAGAAGTGCTGTACACGAAAAATAGTCCGATGGTACAGTTAGAAATAAAGGGAAGTGATATACTGGCACAAACATACAAACCGCTTTCAGCAGAGTAGGACTCCAATCCCAAAACTTGTTTTTGGCGGTGGCCAAAAACGGGTGTAGAACTTACGAGTCCTACGTTGTTGTATACATCTAGCCGGTTTGTGACGTCACTTCTCGATATTTCTAACTGTACCATCGGACTTCTTTTCGTGAACAGATAGTAAATCCATAACCAAATTCTAAAAAAAAACCCTAACTCTATTTGAAGTTTTTTGGAACATACCGTTATAACGCTAACCTAACCCCTCGTGGTTGTCTACCGCACAAAAAATCCAGGTCTAATTCCCGATTCGACGCAAGCAGTGGCGGATTTACCAATAGGCTATGTAGGCTATATTCTGCGGCGGCAATATTCTGACGGCAGCAAATTTTCGACGAAAAGTTTGCCGACAAGGAATTTGAAAAGGCGAAGCTGAATTTTTCAGCAGCCAGTTGAATTAACCCTTTCGCTGCTGCTAACGTGCTGGCACATTGGGTCAAAAATGTCGGCCGTTTTCTGTTAGATGGGCGAAGTCGTTATTTTTGTGAACGATTCTTTTAAGACCAGCGTACTTTTTTGATTCGTTCTTTTGAGCTAGTTTCTCTATAATATATTCATATGCGTATACATGATGTTTTATTGCGCTTTTATTTATGTTAATTCATGAAATTTATGCGTTTATAATATTAAATTAAAATTATTTTTTAAAATTGTATTAATAAAATTAAAAATATAGTACCGAAGTTCGCTTCGCATTGTATTGAGGAACCTGTGAACAGACTAAACTGTTAAATACATTCTTTATATGTCAGATATACACGTAATTCAGATTTCCATAAAATCAATTTTAAAACTACATTAAAATTTCAAAATGAATATTGTATTCACGGATGACCACCAATTGGTTTCAAACCAGTAACTTGGTAAAATTTTAATAAATGTTTAAAAATTGCGCAATACTACAGTATGCCAGGCAATTAGAATTATTCCCGCGCAGAGGTGGGTAAATCTGTTTCATTCAAACTCTTACTACACACGTCTCTCGATCGATATACGTATTTCTCGTAACTAAAAGGTTAAAGCTTAATTTTTGCCCACAATAAAATGAAAGTTTAGTGTTGATCTTTTTCGCTCATTTAATAGTTTAAAATTTGAGTATAATATTAATAATTATACATTTTAAATACCCACAGGGGGGGAAAAGATGTTTATATATGCAATTAATGGAAAAAATGTTGAAAATTAAAAGGACTTGTGTATTTTTTTAATCATATTATTTCAAATGTGTACGAAACACAACCAAAATTAACCACCGAGAACGATCGTTCACGAAGATCGATATTTCTACGTAAAGTTCACTTTTGTAGCTTGTCTTCTGACCTACTTGCTTGTTCATGAACAAAAGTTAGTCTTTGAATCGTTTGACGGGTCGTCTAATATGCGCACCGTTCGTTGCGCAGTAGCCTTCCCGAAGCGAAAGGGTTAATTTCGAATTGTTATGTTCAGAGTCGTAACTAAGACATCGGAAAAGGGAGAGCTGCCAATGGCATTGCCTCGAGGGAGGCCCAAAAATCGTCAAATATAAAGAAATACTTGTGAAAAGACGGATTTGAAATAACCGTCAGGGGCGTTAACTTAAGAATTTGATAAAAGCGCTAAAATCTCTGTCATGCCTCTAGTTACATTTAAACCTCTAGTTAAGATTAGGCGGCAAATTCGTAAATCCGCCTCTGTACAAAAATCCCCAGTGGTGTAGCCAGAAAGTTCACAAGGGAGGTTATAGGCTTAATGGAAGGGGTTACAGAGCTACAACTCATATATTCCTATGTTAAATATACAAAATTTCATTGCGATGGGGGTTACAACCCCCAAAACTGCCCCCTGGCTACGCCTATGTCCCCCACCTTTTTTTTTTGTTACCAATCCTGAATCCGTGGTTAATTTCCTATATAACGAGGATTCGTAGTCTTCGGGAAATTGTATGTCTTGGAGCAGCATGGTCCTTGCGTCACAGAACACACCATAAGCGTACGCAGAAAGTTCGTAAGGGAGGGGTTACAACCCCAATCAACACCCCTCTGCGTACGCCAATGGAACATACATACACAAACATGCTATCCGCCCCTCCCCTCCCTCTGACGAAGAAAAAATTTGTGATGCCCGCACGGTTCATTATTTATTTATTAATACAACTTTTTCGTTTGTTAATAATAAATTCAGCAACTGCTACCGTTTCCAGTCTGTTCCATTTTGTCATCCGTGATCACATTTATTTATTTATTTATTTATTTTACTTATTCCCAATAAGAATGAACTGTATTAATCAACGTAAAGTTCTCAAAATTATTGGGGGGGGGCAAGCACATTTTATTTACGTTTATACATAACAGTATATGTAAAATCGCAATTTATTTCAGATTATTGGGGTTGGGGGCTTGGGCCCCACGGGCCCATATAACTCTACGCCTATGACTGTATTGAACAATGAATACTTAAAGAAGACATGGATATCTATCTATTCTTGACATCCAGAAGTGGAAGATGATTTCGTCGTCTTTATCTCCGGACTTTGTTCACCTTATTATTCATGCTATCATTGCTGTCTTTACTAGTTCTGGCAAAGCAATGGCATTAGCATCGTTGAAAGGGTAATGATAGTAATGAATTATTATTATTATTGAAACTAAAATAGTAGTTGTATTGAAGAGGAAATGAGTATTATTAGTATTGAAAATAAATAATATCTGTATTGAGGGGGAGGTATGATTACCATTTGATTGATTGTTTGAATTTTTTATGGCGCAAGAGTATTTGGGCTATACTGCTCCAAGATTACCATTTGAAGAAGCAAATATAGGGAACCATTATTAGTACTGACGAGGTAATAATAAGGAATTATTAGCAGTATTGTGAAACGGTGGTAATAATTAAAGTGAAATCTCCCATTAACGGTGACTCGCCGGACAGAAAATTTTGGCCGTCAGAGAGAGGTGACCGTAGAAGAAGGGGGGGGGGGTCATTCTGACATATCTGAATTATTACATTGCAATCAGTTATAATGCTTCATTTCGAAACTTACGTATTTTTAAGCACATAAAACAAGTTTAAGATAATGAACACACGCATTTGTTGAACGTAACAAGTAAATTTACAACAAACATTAAATATTGAAATTTATTTGTTTTGGGTAAAATGATCAATAGCTGTTTGGTGGTTTTTTTTACACCTAATGCGCATACACGCTAGGAAACTAGAATAAAGAACAATTGAAGGAAGACCGCTTATTATTTTAGTTCTCTAGCATTTTGAGATAGTATTCATTATGAAAATTATTAAATAATTAAAAAATAATTAAAATTATTAATAATAATTATTACGTGAAATGCGAACGGAATAATTGTTTGTTTGTTTGGATTTTTTATGGCGCAAGAGCATCTGGGCTATACTGTGTCAAATCGAACGGAATAAAATACGTAGATTTAAGACTCAAGAGGGAGGAAAAGGCGATTTTTTTTTTTTGTGTGTGTGTGAAACAATTTGTACTTTTCCATGAGCTAACGGGCTGCATAAAAGACGTCGGCGGACCGCGGGTTGAAGACCCCTGGTTTAGGCGAATATTTTTTCCTATTGCAAAAATTTAGAAATTTAAAGTTAAGGGTTAAGGTTAAGGCAAAAAAAGGGGCCCCAAAACGTGAGCACGCTTGGAGCCCCGGGATTTCTTAAGGCGGCCTTGGTTATAGGATGCAAAATACTGCCAGTTTCAACGTAAGAAAAATACGCGCGAAAATGAGTAAATAAGTCACAAATTAATCACATTCTCAGCTTAAGAAGACGGAGAGATAAAAATAAGATATACTTTATCACGAATTATTTAGAAATTGCGATGAAGGTTCGGGAAATATACACACACACACAAAACCGAAGTATGTAAACGTAGGGAATTTTTTCAGATTCTGACAATGAAATACTGTACGTTTCGTGCATAAGCAGCAAATATGCCGTTTGAAAATGACTTATTGCGCAAAAAGGTATTTTTAAGACTTTTTATATCCTCTTGATTTCGTCTTCCTCTGGCTTGGGTCCAACAGGAACTAGGTAGATACATGGACGTTGGCAGCATAGGACAAGGGTGGGGGGCACTTGCCTTCTCCTGGATTTTTAAAAATTTATATATATTTTTTTTCCTCAAGAGCAAAAATATGCAACCTTTCCTCGAAATTTTTCTTTCCCTCCCCCCCTAACCTCCCCCCCATCCCTTTTTTTTTCCTCAATTTTCAGCGAAAATGCATTGGTTGAAAATGATGTAAATATTTTTGAATAAGCCAATTTCTTTTCCCCGCCTCCCACTTTTTTTTTAAACATAAAAGGAGAATGCATGCGGCATATATATATATATTGGCAACGTATAATGGACGATCCCTTGCTTCTGAAGCAAAACTTCAGGAATTGGAAGAGGAACTAGACAAGATCAAATGGGACATTGTAGGACTCAGTGAAGTTAGAAGAAAAGGTGAAGAGTTGGTGGAACTTAAAAGTGGACATTTGTTTTATTATAGAGGAACGGAAACTGGAAGAACAAGTGGTGTTGGCTTCTTAATCAACAAAAGAATTAAAGACTGTCTTCTGGAAGTTGAAAGTACATCAGATCGAGCAGCGAGGCTTGTTGTTCAACTAACCCAGCGATACCAACTTCAAATAGTACAGGTATATGCACCAACATCAAGCCATACCGACGAAGAGGTTGAAGAATTTTATGAAGAAATCAAAGAGTTACACACCAAAGGGAAACAACATATCAAGCTCATCATGGGGGATTTCAATGCAAGAATTGGACAACAGGAACAAGGAGAGACATCGGTTGGTAAATACGGATATGGGGAAAGGAATGAACGTGGCGATCAACTCATCGAATTTGCAGAAGCTGAAAATCTTAGCATCATGAATTCATTTTTTAAGAAGAAACCGCAAAGAAAATGGACATGGAAACACCCCAATGGAGGAACCAGCGAAATTGACTATATCCTGGCAAACAAGAAATCAATTATTGAAGATTGCAGCGTACTGAACAGATTTAATACTGGAAGTGATCATCGAATGGTGAGATGTAAAGTGCACTTAAATACTAAATTAGAACGACAGAAGCTCATTAGGAAACAAGTAAGTAAGAGGGTGGATCTAATGAAACTGAAAGTAAATACCGAGGCATTCAAGTTGGAATTAAAAAATCGCTTTTCTGCACTGGAAGGACTTATTGATGAAAGTGATATCTCAGAAGCAAATGAAAACATTGTTAAGACAATAGTTGAAACTGCTGGGGAAATTGGTGGTGTAACCTGTAAAAAGCACAATAGCAAATTATCTGAGAAGACGAAACAGCTCATGAAAAGGCGAAGAGATATGAAGGTGGACAATCAAAATACCAGTTCCAGGATTGAGTACATAGAACTTTGTAAAACTCTGCGCAAAAGCATGAAAGAAGATATAAGAAAATTCAATTGTGAGTTAGTAAGGAAGGCCATTGAAAATAACAAGAGCCTTAGGGTTGTTAAAGGGAGTTTGTCTATTGGGAAGAAACACATCATTGCA
>QLNU02013953.1:5690-43439 GCA_006491805.2 Dysdera silvatica
GATACGCCACGTAATTGTTTTCGAAAACTGGTGCATATGTGATAATATTACCGTTTACGCATAGGGCCACACAGTCAGACTTATGACAATTTATATATATCATCATCATATTCAACCATTATCTATCCACTGCTGGATGAAGGTCTCTCCAAATGCTTTCCACACAAGTCTATCCTGAGCAATTCGCTTCCACGTCACCCCAACCTGTTTTCTTATTTCATCCACCCATCTAGTTTGAGGACGTTTTCTAGGTCTTCGGTGGTCTCTTGGAATCCAGTTGAGAATTTCTGTTGTCCATTGTTGATCATCTTGCAATATGCCCAGCCCATCGCCATTTCAGCCCTTTTACTTTAACAATGATGTCCTCTACTCTAGTTTGCTCTCTCACCCAAGTGTTCCTTTTTCGATCTCTCCTAGTTATTCCAAGCATGCACCTCTCCATGCTCCTTTGCGTTGTCTGTAACTTTCGTATTGCTCCAACTGTTAGACTCCATGTCTCTGATCCATAAGAGAGGACTGGCAATACACACTGGTTGAAGACCTTTCTTTTTAGACACAAAGGCAATTTCCCCTTCAGGATAAAACTGTTTCTTCCAAATGCACTCCAGCCAAGTTTAATACGTCTGTTGAGTTCTTTCATAATGTTGCCATCCATTGAAATCAGCTGGCCAAGGTAAATATATGAATCAGCAATTTCTAGCTCAATGTTGTCAACTTGTATTTTTGTTTCCTCTACGAAATTATTGAACATGATCTTAGTTTTTTGTAGGTTCATCTTGAGTCCAACTTCTTTACTTCTAGTTGAGAGCTCCTGTACCATGTCTTGGAGTTCTGATGGGTTCGTTGAAAAAATAACAATGTCATCAGCAAACCGCAAATGATTTAAATATTCACCATTTATTTTTATTCCCCTGTTATTCCAATTTATCTGCTGAAAAATCATCTGTAAAGCTGAAGTAAAAAGTTTTGGAGAAATGGTATCTCCCTGCCTCACACCTTTACCAATTTTGATAGCTTCGGTATCTTTATGTAACCGAAATTTTGCACTTGCATTTTTATACACACATTTCACCATGTCAATGTACACATCCTCGATGTCTGCTGATCTTAAAGAGTTGATGACTGCTGATGTTTTAATAG
Source organism: Dysdera silvatica (assembly GCA_006491805.2). Classification (NCBI taxonomy): domain Eukaryota; kingdom Metazoa; phylum Arthropoda; class Arachnida; order Araneae; family Dysderidae; genus Dysdera; species Dysdera silvatica. The sequence goes on from QLNU02013953.1 coordinate 6,831, forward strand.
AGTCAAAGGCCTTCTCATAGTCAATAAATGCCACACACAATGGAAGTTCATATTCATGTGTTCTTTCAATTAATTCTCTTAATACTTGAATATGGTCCACTGTACTGAATCCACTTCGAAATCCAGCTTGTTCTCTTGGTTGAGCTGCATCTAATTTTTTCTGCAGGCGATGTGTTAGCACTTTTGTGAAGATTTTATAAATAGCAGGTAACAAGCTAATTGGTCGGTAATTTTTCAAATCCTCTTTATCACCTTTTTTATGCAAAAGAATTACTGTTGCAGAATCCCATTGGTTTGGTATGTTACCACTGTTAAGGCATTTGGTAAAGAATTTTGCGAGTATGGATTCTACATGTTCTCCAGCTTCTTTTAAGATATCTAATGTAATGCCATCATCGCCAGGGGATCTTCCTTTCTTCATACTTTTTATTGCAAATGCTACTTCTTCTTTTAAGATTTTAGGAGCTGTTCCTTCGACTATTTCGGCGTCTTCGTTTAATCCACTGTTACTTTCATATAGTTTTTTGTAGAATTCTTCAACTCTTCTAAGTATTTCTTCCCTATTTCTTGTTACGGTGCCATCCTCTCCTTTTAATGCAATGATGTGTTTCTTCCCAACAGACAAACTTCCTTTAACAACCCTAAGGCTCTTGTTGCTTTCAATGGCCTTCCTTACTAACTCACAATTGAATTTTCTTATATCTTCTTTCATGCTTTTGCGCAGAGTTTTGCAAAGTTCTATGTACTCAATCCTGGAACTGGTATTTTGATTGTCCACCTTCATATCTCTTCGCCTTTTCATGAGTTGTTTCGTCTTCTCAGATAATTTGCTATTGTGCTTTTTACAGGTTACACCACCAATTTCCCCAGCAGTTTCAACTATTGTCTTAACAATGTTTTCATTTGCTTCTGAGATATCAATTTCTTCAATAAGTCCTTCCAGTGCAGAAAAGCGATTTTTTAATTCCAACTTGAATGCCTCAGTATTTTCTTTTAATTTCTTTAAATCCACCCTCTTACATACTTGTTTCCTAATGAGCTTCTGCCTTTCTAATTTAGTATTTAAGTGCATTTTACATCTCACCATTCGATGATCACTTCCAGTATTAAATCTGTTCAGTACACTGCAATCTTCAATAATTGATTTCTTGTTTGCCAGGATATAGTCAATTTCACTAGTTCCCCCATTTGGGTGTTTCCATGTCCATTTTCTTTGCGGTTTCTTCTTAAAAAATGAATTCATGATGCTAAGGTTTTCAGCTTCTGCAAATTCGATGAGTTGATCGCCACGTTCATTCCTTTCCCCATATCCATATTTACCAACCGATGTCTCTCCTTGTTCCTGTTGTCCAATTCTTGCATTAAAATCTCCCATGATGAGCTTGATGTGTTGTTTCCCCTTGGTATGTAGCTGTTTGATTTCTTCATAGAATTCCTCAACCTCCTCGTCGGTATGGCTTGATGTTGGTGCATATACCTGTACTATCTGAAGTTGGTATATCTGGGTTAGTTGAATAACGAGCTTCGCTGCTCGATCTGATATACTTTCAACTTCAGGAAGACACTCTTTAATTCTTTTGTTGATTAAGAAGTCAACACCACATATTCTTCCAGTTTTCATTCCTTTATAATAAAAGAAATGTCCACTTTTAAGTTCCACCGGAACTTCACCTTTTCTCCTGACTTCACTGAGTCCTGTAATGCCCCAATTTATCTTTTCAAGTTCCTCTTCCAATTCTGAGGTTTTGCTTTGGAAGAAAGGGACCGTCCATTATACGTAGCCAATATATATACACACATACACACACGCAGACACACACATATATATCATCATCATCATCATATTCAACCATTATCTATCCACTGCTGGATGAAGGTCTCTCCAAATGCTTTCCACACAAGTCTATCCTGAGCAATTCGCTTCCACGTCACCCCAACCTGTTTTCTTATTTCATCCACCCATCTAGTTTGAGGACGTTTTCTAGGTCTTCGGTGGTCTCTTGGAATCCAGTTCAGAATTTCTGTTGTCCATCGTTGATCAGTTCTTCTTGCAATATGCCCAGCCCATCGCCATTTCAGCCCTTTTACTTTAACAATGATGTCCTCTACTCCTGTTTGCTCTCTCATCCAAGTGTTTCTTTTGAAAAAATAACAATGTCATCAGAAAACTACAAATGATTTAAGTATTCACCATTTATTTTTATTCCCCTGTTATTCCAATTTATTTGATGAAAAATCATCTGTAAAGCTGAAGTAAAAAGTTTTGGAGAAATGGTATCTCCCTGCCTCACACCTTTACCAATTTTAATAGTTTTGGTATCTTTATGTAACCGAAATTTTGCACTTGCATTTTTATACACACGTTTCACCATGTCAATGTACACATCCTTGATGTCTGTTGATCTTAAAGAGTTGATGACTGCTGACGTTTTAATAGAGTCAAGGGCCTTCTCATGGTCAATAAATGCAACACAAAATGGAAGTTCATATTCATGTGTTCTTTCAATTAATTCTCTTAATACTTGAATATGGTCCACTGTACTGAATCCACTTCGAAATCCAGCTTGTTCTCTTGGTTGAGCTGCATCTAATTTTTTCTGCAGGCGATGTGTTAGCACTTTTGTGAAGATTTTATAAATAGCAGGTAACAAGCTAATTGGTCGGTAATTTTTTAAATCCTCTTTATCACCTTTTTTATGCAAAAGAATTACTGTTGCAGAATCCCAGTGGTTTGGTGTGTTACCACTTTACTTTGGATAAGCCACTTATATTTTGGAGAAGCCACTATACTTTGGATAAGCCAGCGATGAATTCAAAGAGAAAAGCTGAAGTAGAATTGAATAACTATTTCATAATGCCGAAAGTGAGCCTAGAAACAAATCCTTTAATGTGATGGAAATCACATCGCACGAAAGCTCCTTTCTTTTTAAAATACCAATTTGGTATTTTAAAACAACAGCTGTAAGGCATATCGAAGGACATAAACGCAATGCATACATTGTGTATAAATTGCATATTTATGCACCTACTAGGATCTTATTGGTGCCAATCTTTTTTTCTTTTTTTTTTTTTTTACAAAATTAGATTGCGCTGTTTTTTCTGGCTCCTAAGATTTCAAGGGATTTTTTAATCCCTTATTTAAATAGACATGTAGAGATTTTTTAAGTAAAGCGAGTGAGTTTTCATTTCTTTCAATTCAGTAGGAAGTGTATTCACGTCTGAGGAGCTAATATATGATAAAGCAGAATTATTTATATAAAAATTGGATAAAGAATATCGTTTCAGAAGAGATCTGCTCTAAATAACCTCGTAATGAGTTTTCGATATTGTTTGTTACCAGGGCTGTCCTGAAGAAAATTATTGAGAGTATGCGGTGCTATCTTAATTAAAGAGTATTGAAATTGCGGGGTTATTGGAATTGGTGATGTCACGGCGCTTTGCTGACTGGCAATAAACTAGTCTTCTTTCACCTATCCAAGTCCAAGGTGGCGATTGCCGCTTTCATTAGATTTCCATTCTTCTCCTGGTCGATCGCAGGTTATTATTTTGAAACTTGGTGGGGTTTAGGAGTTTTTTCTCATTTGTTTCCATTCAAGTTTGCAAATTATTCAGAAAAACAGGCTGAACTTTGCTTAAAATTGCCCAAAAACTGGTAAATACAAAAACTTCCTTGAGACCTTGAGAATACGAGGTGCGTACTCTGTAATTTTCGAAATTTCTTAAAAGTACGCAGTGCACACAGCTCCTACCCTTTGGGGACAACCCTATTTGTTAACATTTTGTATATATCTGAACTTAAAAATTGCAATTTGATGTTACAAAAGCTTGTTTCCTGCTAATATATTGTGCTAATGAGAAATTTATGTGGATGAATGATTATTATTAATGTTAAGTAATTTAAGGAAATTATGTATAATGTGGAAATACAGCAAAAACTATATCTAGTCGTGATCTCTTTCGAGAGAGAAGGCAGTAGTAATTATGAGGAAAAAAGGAATAGTAAAGGTTGATAAGATTATTTATTAGGAGAAAAAAAACGACATTATACATATTGTACCAGTGTTTATACTGATTTTGTTTAGTGCGTAAGGTCTGACTATGAATGTTTCATTCGAGATTTGATTGTAAGATGATACAAAGAAATTTAGTTTTGGTTGAAAATGATTGAATACTATTATTATTTTTAATTTTAATTTTAAACTGATTAATTTTAACATTTTTTTTTGAGTATAAGAAAAGAAGGCACTCAATTTTTTTTATATTAAGTGTTAGAAAATTCTGTTTGAGAAAAATTAGTATAATTCGTTGTTTTTTCATTAATTATAAGAATTGGATTATTAATACCATTATCAATAAGAAATAAAATTGGTCTTTGTTCCATTAAATTTTGCTATCCTTAAAGATAATTGCGTAATAAACACATTATCCCGGGTCTTATTTGACGAATAAATTGTTTTACTTAAATCGAAATATATCCATTCCTTTCCTTTTTCTTGATGCCAAATTGCTCATGCACATAGTTGTAGTTTGCCTGTCTGTGCATTTTATTGTACAAAGAGAGAAAGGTTGAGGCTGGGCCGGGACCAAGGATGTAACGTGGATGTAACATGGGTCATGATTCCTCAAAATATATTTTTTCACTGTAAAAAATTCCAACTTGCATGATAAATGAAGGGTGTTATTCCAATACCATGGCAAATTCTCTCCTTGATCTCCCCACAATGAATATGTGTGTGTGTCTGCCCCTGGCCGGAACCTTCAGTTTTCCGAGAACTCCAAACTTCTTAAATGGTTTAGGGAGCCAACCCCGAGAGCAGTTAGTCAGAAAATCTTTCTTGGCACCGGTCAAAGTCGAATTCGAGATACCACTGAAGTAGAACGAGTTACCATTGCATCATTGCATGATCCACATAAGTACAAAATACAAAAACAATGCTCAAGGAGTTGCCTATCTTACCTCGTGAACTGAGTATCGATGATTATTCTTGTCTGCCCCTGGCCAGAACCTTCAGTTTTCCGAGAACTCCAAACTTCTTAAGGGGTTTAGGGAGCCAACCCCGGGAGCAGTTAGTCAGAAAATCTTTCTTGGCACCGATCAAAGTCGAATTCGAGATACCACTGAAGTAGAACGAGTTACCATTGCATCATTGCATGATCCACATAAGTACAAAATACAAAAACAATGCTCAGGGTGTTGCCTATCTTACCTCGTGAACTGAGTGTCGATGATTATTCTTAAAGTCTTCTAAGTAAAAGCTAAATTTCCACTAGCGCTGTGTGCGTTCGCCTTCAAAAAGTTTAAAAATTATCAAATCAAGTCAAATCAAAAATAATTTATTCATATATAACTATAGTTGGTCATACATAGGATACAGGCCAAAACAATTGCTGATATGTCTGAAACCAGTGGTGATGAATTAATTTTGATTATTTAGTAAGTAGTTTTTCATTTTGATTTAAATTTGTGTTTAGGTTTAATTTCTTTAATTCCAATAGGTAGGTTGTTCCATACTGCTCTATTCCGTAGTAATTTACATTACTTTTTCCAATATTATATTTTGTTTTTCCAATTCCATCTTACGTCTGGTGTTATAGTTTTCATTTAATTCGTTTATTTTAATAGATTTGTTATGATTATTTTCATTCATTCGTTCGTAAATTTGAAATAATGCCTTTAAGTTATGTATATTATTTAGATTTAGAATTTCATGTTCTTTTATTATTTCTTTGGTGGTTTTATTTGAATATAGACTTATTTTGTTAATTGCTGTGTTTAGCAAATTATTTAATGTTTTTTGTTTTGTTTTGTTTTTGAATTGGTTAGTGGTATATTTCCCCATACTATGTTACTGTAATTAATGAAGCTAAAAATTGTTGAATAATATGTTAATTTTCGTGTTTAACTGTAATAATTTACTTAGTTTAGTTAATATTACGTTTGATCTTTTTATTTATTGTTAATTTCTTCAATTTGATCGTTCAAGTTTAATTGATCATGTATAAATATCCTTAAAATTTAATAGTATTTACTAGGTTATAATCGACATTACGCAGCTTACATCAACACCAGCAATGTCAACAACTGGCGTATTGATACCAACGCCACGCGTGATTAGATATCCATCATCGTTAAGATGTGCGTTCGATTTATATAAAATAAATACATATGCTGCAACGTGCATTTCGATCAATTTAATACCAGTCTCTTTGCAATTTGGTTTAAATAGTAGTCCATGTACTACACCATTCTGCGAAATAACTGGCAACAATATATATACGTTCGTAAAGAGATTATATATTGTCCTTCGTAGCTCAGTGGGTAGAGCCTCCGCCCGGCAAGTGGAAGGTCGTGGGTTCAGGTCCCACCGAAGGCAGAAATATTTATTTTCTTTCGAACGTTTCACCATCTAATCACGCCATACCATCGGCGTTGGTATCACTACGCCAATAAACGTTGATTGATTGACATTGTTGTTTATAGTATTTACTCTTTCAATAATTTCATTATTAAAGGTTATATTGTCTGTTTAATTTTTGTAATCTTATTTCAGTGTCAAAAATCATGTATTTAGTTTTATTGGTATTTATTATTAAATTGTTGTCCTTAAACCATTTTTCGATTAATTTCAATTTTTTAGTATTTTTTGTAATTAATGAGTTTGAATTTGTTCCGTTAATTGTCCAAATTATATCGTCAGCAAATAATAGTAAGTTTTTGTCTAAATTTATTGAATTCTTAATTGCTATTAAAAAGAATAAAGGTCCTTAATTAACCCCTAAATTATTTGATTTTGTGCTAGAATATATGTTATCTATTTTTACTAATTGTTTTCTATCAGTAATATAATCGTTTATTAAATTATACATTGGTCCTCTTATGCCATATGTTTTTAATTTTTCTTTTAATGTTGATTTATTTATTAGATCAAAAGCCTTACTTAAATCAAAAAATCCATAAATTATTTCTCTATTTTCAATATTCTCTTGTATGTTAGTTATAGTTCTAAGTAATATATCCTAGGTTGATTTATTTTTTTGAAATCCATATTGGTTTTGATGAATTATGTTATGTTTGTTTAGAAATTGAAAACTTATATATATGACTGTTATATCCAAGGTCAATGTATTTCAAACAGAAATTATTTCATTCGAGAAAAAAAAAAGAACAAAACAAAACTCAAAACATAATGCTGGAGGTGCCGTTTAAAACCCACTTCTAAAGCTTATTTTCATATTATAATTTATAACAAATGCTTTTATAACATATTTTAAGTCACAATTAGGTTAACCTAGGGCAGGGTTAAACTTTTGTAGGGGTCTTAGAAAAATAATTTCGTTGTCCCTTTGCAACTAATATTTTTAGGACCAGCTCTCCACTAGCCCAAGATATTTTCTTTTTTGTCTATACTATAAAGGCCCATAATCATTATCTGGCCCACGATTCACCCATGGGTAATTAAATGCTAAAATAATGGATTCATTTGTCATTGAATGACAAGAGCGTTCATCTCCATACTTTGGTTAATTGATTGACTTATTGTCATAACAATTTTTATATAGCGCATAAAAAACATAAAAATCCTTCAAATATTTTCTTTATCAGTTTATATAGGAGTTACTGCGATTTGCAAACGAAATGTAAGTATTTATGCAAGGAAGCTGAAACCCTAATTATATGTTTATTACCGGGAAAAGAAAATAGACAGTAATAATTAAGGAAATTTTCTCTAATTGCAAATTACAGAGAACATTTGACTATAAAATGCAAATGGCTCAATTGGCAAATAAACGGTGTCCTGGATTTACATAAGGGTAAGAGTGACATATTTTCTTTGAAACTAAAGTTATACCTCAATATTTATTAAAGTTATATTAAAGTATATTAAAGTTATAGCTTAATATTTATTAATGCAAAATTCCATCTTTTCATGTACGTAAATGAATTACGGTAATCTATTATAAACAAAATTAATATTTTGGAATAAATCAAGCTTTTTTTAATTGGAATAGTATCATAAATATGGTTTTATCATTCCACGCTAAGATTAATATTTACTACATGTTTTGATATGCTACTATCGGTTCTGAATTTACTTGGTTTGAAATTTTTGATGGTGTTCACATTTGCTGTCGACTTCTCACTGTTAATGAAGATAAAGAAATACCCTTTTAAAACCTTTCTTTTAGTTCTTAATTGTTCCTACTAATTTTGAAAAATCTGTTTCTTCTTCTCGTGTGTTCAACTATGTAGAATTAATATATGAACGTTTATTTAATAAAATTGTTTTAGTTTAAGGGGTCTCACGACTGTTAAGCAAGCAAAAATTGACTATTTTGAAGGGAAATTCAAACCTCTGTAGAACACTTACAACTAATTTTGGCATAAAGAATTTATATTCTAATATTATATGAATTTCTGGCTTTATGAATATATTACTATACATAGAATATCTAAATTGGTTATTTAAAAAATAATTTTTTTTAATGTTAAGTATTTACACTTTTTTCAATTCATGTAAGTTTTGCGCGCATGATTAAAAAAACTATTTTCGCCAAAACTAATAAATTTCTATAGCAAAATAATAGTTATATACATAGATTTGTTTTGTTCTAGGATCTTTAAAAAATATTAAATAGAAATATTTTTTAATCGAAAATGTTTGTCGCAATTTGAACTTATCATAATTTTTACACATAAAAAAATTTGTTTTTCATAAATAATGCTCAGATGTTGATTACTTAAGTTAAGAATGTGCAGTTGGGTCCATACAACATTTGTGAAAATTTTTGTACTAATTGAACAAGTAGTTCTTTATTTATGTTGTGCGCAAGTCCCAAAATTGCGTTTTGAGAAAAACACGTTTAAAGTTTTAATTATAGATTTTTTTAATTAAAAATGTTTTCCTTTATTCAAAACACATCAGCAGCAAATGATGTACCTTCCTAGTCTTTAAGTGCCTCGTTATCAGCTTTTACTTGTCTTTCGTTTTGTCCTCCGTGCCTCTGAACTGGACGCAGCACTTCATTTTTCCGTTGTAACTCGATGATAGTCGTCATTTAAAACGCCTCTTTTAATAGTACATTTAAATATCGCTCATCACGAAGAAATTCATATCTTCGTAAAAAATTGAAATATCTTAATAAATTTAGTACCAAAATGTTCAGAAATATTTGTTCTTCCGTGAAAAAAATAACCCCCAAAATCGAATTTTTGAACCTCTAAGGGTCGTGAGACCCTTAAAACAATTACAATAACATATTCTTAAAAATGATTATGCTATTAAGGAAAATGTTATATTTTAATACTTGATGAAACCTTGAAGGAAAATGCTATATTTTAATACTTGATGAAACCTTGAAGGAAATTTATATATATTCATATTGTAGTACAGTTAAAAAACGTCATTATCACTAGAAGGTGAATAAATTATAATATATTTTAAAACTTAGCATATATATTCAAATATGTGTATAATTGACTACCACTGAGCTTAGTATTTAGAATAGCTGCATTAGTGTTTCTCAAACTTTACACATTCACACACCATTTTAAACATTTCTTTCCATCGGAGGACAGGTGGGGGTTTGAATACAAAGCAAAACAAAGAATATATTGTCTGAAACCGAAACGAACTGTAGATAGAAACATTAAGTCCCGTTGACCACTATCATGTGCAAGATAAACAATCTTGCTCTGTGCATCATCAATAAAACTTTAAAAGAATCCTGTAACATTATTCCACGTCCCAATATACATTTCTGAAATTGCCTTGACACACATGAAAGTGTTACTTTCAAAAATCTTACTGTCATATCAAATTTTTAGCCATCACCAACGAGCACTTTCACAAGTATTTCATTATTTTTGCTTTTAAAACCTTCTGAAGATCCCACACACCACTTAATAGGCAAGCCGGGATTTAAATTGTGAGTTGCTCTTGGTACAACGATTATTTGACAGTTTTCTCCACCTCCTGAAGATAAAAACAATTAAGTTATTATAACTTACTCGAACCCGACAACGATTTTCATAGAATCTGCATGATCTGGTTTTCAAGATTTGCGCCACTCTTCACCCAAAAAAATTTGCTGGAACACCCTTTCTCCAGGCACGTCATCTATCTGTTTCGCAAATGATACAAATAATCGGGGGAAATGGAGGTCGAGCGGGATATTTACTAGAAATTTGCTACCGAAAGAAATAAGGTACGTTTCCTTGGATTCGCGTTCTCAAATGTGGCAGAAAATAACGCAGTGTGAGTATTCTGGGACAGAAATTACGAAGTGCGAGTACCCCGTCCGTTGGGAAAGGGAAGGTTTGTAGTTACCGAATGGCCATAAGTTTCATATATATATATATATATATATATATATATATATATATATATATATAAAAGTTTTCCTCGCCCATTCTTGGCGGAAACAGGCTTTGGGACGGGCAGAGCGCCATGTTCCCAAGCCTCTTTTTACATCACTTCTTAATGTGCCATGTCTAGAAACTTCCTGACAATGTGACACGTGTTTAGGATTGTGGCTTTTTGTATTTCAATGTAGGTGTTTGGGTCAATGTTGAGTATCTCCAAATTCGTCGCAAGCGTTTTTGGTACTATCCCTGTTGCTGAGATGACTAACGGGATGATGAAGATCTTTTCCATACCCCATATATCTCGTACTTCATGTCTGAGATCTTGGTACTTGGTGATTTTCGTTGTGTAGGTTGTCTGTATGTTATTGGTGTTGGGTACTGCTATGTCGATTAAGTACGTGGTCTTATTCGATTTATCGACGAGGGTTATGTCAGGACGGTTATGTGGGACTGTCTTGTCTGTTATGATTGCTCTATCCCAGTAAAGCTTGTGTGTTTCGTTCTCATGCACGGTCTCTGGCTCATATTTGTAGTACGGGCATTTTTCTGTCAGAAAGCCAGCATTCGCTGCCAATTTCTGGTGGACTATTTTCGCTACTTGATCGTGTCTATGTTTGTAGTCTGACTGCGCAAGGATCTTGCATCCTGCCATCACGTGTTGGATTGTCTCCGATGCCGCATGACAGTGTCTGCATTTGTCGCTTTCTATGTCTTTTCTCTGGATGAATTTCTGATTGTTCCTTGTTGCGATCACTTGGTCTTGGATGGCTAGCATGAATCCTTCTGTCTCTGGCTGGAGAGTGCCTTTGGCCAGCCAAGAATTTGATGCCTTTTTGTCAACGTGTGGTTGTTGCAGGTCATTGTAGTGCCTGCCATGTAATGGTTTTCCGGCCCAAGTTCTTAGTTTCTGTTCGTTGGCTGTTTCCAGGACACGCTCTTCGGTACTACACAGGTTTAGTGGCGTGTAATTTGCATCTGCTTGTATTATGGCTTGGATGAGTGGCGATCGGGGACTCTTCAACTGGAAGTATTGCCTCATGCTCTGGATCTGCTTGTCATGTAAGTCTTTGAGGTCCGCTTGTCCGCGTCCTCCTTCTTCCCGGGGTAGTGTTTGCCGTTCAATTGCCGTTGCAGGGTGTAGTTGTCCGGCTCTTCTCTGGATGGTTCTCATTTTCCGCTGGAGTTGTTCTAGTTCAGTGTTGGACCATTTGATGATCCCGAAGGAGTAGGTGAGCACTGGTACCGCATATGCGTTAATTGCTTGCGTGGTGTTCTTCCCGCTCAGTTTCGTCTTCACAATGCTTCTAAGTCTTTCTTGGAATGCTTGCGTGAGCTGGACCTTGACTTTCTTGTGCTCCTGCTGCCGTTTTTGCATTATCCCTAGGTATTTGTAGGTTTCGCCCTCGTCCAAGGTCTTCAGTAGTCTCCCGTCTTCGAGTTCGATGCCTGGTAAATCTTCTTTGCTATTCTTCTGTATTTTGCACTTATCGAGGCCGAATTCCATTCCTATGTCCTTGGAGAATGTCTCTGTTATACTGATGAGTTGTCGGAGTTGGGTGATTGTTGGCGCGTATAGCTTGATGTCATCTACGTACATGAGGTGGGAGACTTTATGTAGGTTTCTCTTGTCTTTCTTCAGCATGTATCCGTATTTACTTGTGTTCAGCATCCTTGACAAGGGGTTTAACGCCAAGCAGAACCACTGGGGGCTTAGTGCGTCTCCTTGAAAGATTCCGCGGCGGATGGGGATCTCGGCCGTTTCTATTTTACTGTCTGGCGTGTTTAGCTGTAACCGGGTTCTCCATTGTTTCATGCTGCTCTGTAGGAATCGGATGATTGAGGGATGCACTTTGTATATGCTGAGTATTTCAAGGAGCCACGAGTGCGGAACAGAGTCGAAAGCCTTCTTGTAGTCTATGTATGCGGTGTTGAGTTTTCGCTTTTGTTTTCTTGCTTGTTCCAGGATAACTGAGTCGATGGTAAGCTGCTCTTTACATCCCAGAGTCCCTTTCTGGCATCCCTTTTGTTCTTCCGCCATTAAGTTGTTGCTTTCGCTGTGCCGGCTTATTTTTTCAGAGATGCACCCCGTGAGTATCTTGTACAGGGTGTTCAGGCACGTAATGGGTCGGTATTTCGCTGGGTTACTGGTATCCTGGTCCTTCGGTAGGAGGTAAGTTATTCCCTTGCAGAGGAATTCAGGCATTTTGCTGGGGTCTTCAATTATCGCCGTAAGTTCCTTGGCTAATGGGCCATGGGCGCTGGTAAATTTCTTGTACCAGAAGTTGTGTATGCCGTCAATACCCGGGGCTTTCCAGTTGTGCGTACGTTGGATTACCTGCTGGAGTTCCTCTATCGTGATGCCCGTATACTCCATCTCCTCTATTCCTCTCGTAGCCTCCATTTCTTGCTGAATCCAGGGGGCGCTTTTGTGCTGTACTTCATTGGACCATAGTGTCTTCCAGAAGGTCTCTATTTCTGCTGGCTTTGGGGCTTCGTACTTGTCTTTGTTCGCTGGGGTCTCTCGAAGCTTCCTGTAGAAGGCCTTCTGGTTTGCTTGGAATTGCATGTTCTGTTGTTTTCTGTTGGTATAGTCTTTGTATCTTCGGAGTCTTCTGGCGTATACACCCAGTTTTTGTTTGAGGGTATCCAGATATTCGCTGATGTGTTTATTGGGCTCTTCGTGTCTTGTATGAATCCTATTTCTCTTAAGGGCCATCTTCACTTTCCTCACTAATTTCTTACTCCTATTTCCCTGCATGTACTGGGTTATTCGCCCTATGCTGCTGCGGAGCTCTTCTATTCTTTTCTCCAGTCTCACTTGCCATGGTGGTTGGGCTTTGTTTCCTCTGTTACTTCGGCCTTCGTTCCTTACTTCGTACCCATTGGCGCGTGATGCCGCTACTGCTGCACAGTATATGGCGGTGTGTATTTCCTGTAGGGAGTTGTGTTTCTGTAGGTGTAGTGGCAGGGTATGTTCATTGAGGATATTGGTTGCTGCGCAGAGTTTCCAAGATGCCGGTTGGCGTGGTATTCTTGGCCTTGCTGCGGCATCCGAGCCTTCATATTCCGCCAGGGCACATTGGAAACCTTCTTCCATTTTCTCCACGTCCCTCCTCTCTTCTTGTTCTATGCTTGTTTGGAGCGGTTCTCTTGCGCCAATAGCTGGTGCTTCAGGCACTTCAGGGTTGGCCACACTGGTTGAAGTGTTTGCCAAGTCATTGGCGACTTCATCTCTTAACCTTTGTAGTATGGGCTCTGCTAAGAGATTTCTGGTTATTATGTTCCTGCGTTGGGTTGTTATCCTTTCTATACTGATGTCCAGGTGTGGGTACTGTTATGCGAATTTGGCGTGAAGTGTGGGTCTGTAATTTGTCATGTCTGTTTCCAGCTTTGTAATCGTATAGTAGGTGCGCATGATGTAGGTGTTCATATCTATTGTCCATGACATGCGCTGGCGTGGTCTTTCAGCCCTAGTGGTTGTACCTGTATTAGGCTGCAAAGCACTTTGGGCTGTGTTGGTTCTAGTAGCCGTACAGTTGGAGGCGCCGCTACAACTGCCGGCACCTCCAAGGAGAGACTGTTGCATATTTTTTGAACAGACGCCTCTGCTTAAAGTCCGAACGCGGTTCTGATTTAAGAGCGCGACAACCGATGCTCCATTCATATTTTCATTATGGTTCATATCATCAGAGTCTGAGATAGCCTTTTTCACGTCGCTGGGTTACCGATAGTTATCCCAACGGCGTTCCGGATGCTGGCATGTCGTCAGCAGGCTACAAATCCGGTTTTAATGGCCCAATGGTATTTTTATTCATTATTAATACTTTCACCGATCAAGACATCGCGCCATGAGCGTAGTAACGCTGTTTTTATTCATTGTTACTAGTTTTCACCGAGAGATGGCACAACGAGCGTAGCAACGCTTGTTATTTTTTTTCCCCATGCTGAGGATCGAACCCTGATCTGCTAAACACCTTCATCCAGCAGTGGATAGATAATGGTTGAATATGATGATATATATATATATATATATATATCGAGATTATTCAGTAGTGGTTAGATAATGATTGAATACGATGATATATATATATCATCATCATCATATTCAACCATTATCTATCCACTGCTGGATGAAGGTCTCTCCAAATGCTTTCCACACAAGTCTATCCTGGGCCATTCGTTTCCACGTCACCCCAACCTCTTTTCTTATTTCATCCACCCATCTAGTTTGAGGACGTTTTCTAGGTCTTCGGTGGTCTCTTGGAATCCAGTTCAGAATTTCTGTTGTCCATCGTTGATCAGTTCTTCTTGCAATATGCCCAGCCCATCGCCATTTCAGCCCTTTTACTTTAACAATGATGTCCTCTACTCTAGTTTGCTCTCTCACCCAAGTGTTCCTTTTCCGATCTCTCCTAGTTATTCCAAGCATGCACCTCTCCATGCTCCTTTGCGTTGTCTGTAACTTTCGTATTGCTCCAACTGTTAGACTCCATGTCTCTGATCCATAAGAGAGGACTGGCAATACACACTGGTTGAAGACCTTTCTTTTTAGACACAAAGGCAATTTCCCCTTCAGGATAAAACTGTTTCTTCCAAATGCACTCCAGCCAAGTTTAATACGTCTGTTGAGTTCTTTCATAATGTTGCCATCCATTGAAATCAGCTGGCCAAGGTAAATATATGAATCAGCAATTTCTAGCTCAATGTTGTCAACTTGTATTTTTGTTTCCTCTACAAAATTATTGAACATGATCTTAGTTTTTTGTAGGTTCATCTTGAGTCCAACTTCTTTACTTCTAGTTGAGAGCTCCTGTACCATGTCTTGGAGTTCTGATGGGTTCGTTGAAAAAATAACAATGTCATCAGCAAACCGCAGATGATTTAAATATTCACCATTTATTTTTATTCCCTTGTTATTCCAATTTATCAGCTGAAAAATCATCTGTAAAGCAGAAGTAAAAAGTTTTGGAGAAATGGTATCTCCCTGCCTCACCCCTTTGCCAAGTTTGATAGTTTTGGTATCTTTATGTAACCGAAATTTTGCACTTGCATTTTTATACACACGTTTCAATATGTCAATGTACACATCCTCAATGTCTGTTGATCTTAAAGAGTTGATGACTGCTGATGTTTTAATAGAGTCAAAGGCCTTCTCATAGTCAATAAATGCAACACACAATGGAAGTTCATATTCATGTGTTCTTTCAATTAATTCTCTTAATACTTGAATATGGTCCACTGTACTGAATCCACTTCGAAATCCAGCTTGTTCTCTTGGTTGAGCTGCATCTAATTTTTTCTGCAGGCGATGTGTTAGCACTTTTGTGAAGATTTTATAAATAGCAGGTAACAAGCTAATTGGTCGGTAATTTTTTAAATCCTCTTTATCACCTTTTTTATGCAAAAGAATTACTGTTGCAGAATCCCATTGGTTTGGTATGTTACCGCTGTTAAGACATTTGGTAAAGAATTTTGCAAGTATGTCTTCTACATATTCTCCAGCTTCTTTTAGGATATCTAATGTAATACCATCATCACCAGGGGCTCTTCCTTTCTTCATATTTTTTATTGCAAATGAAACTTCTTCTTTTAAGATTTTAGGAGCTATTCCTTCGACTATTGCGGCGTCTTCGTTTAATCCACTGTTACTTTCATATAGTTTTTTGTAGAATTCTTCAACTCTTCTAAGTATTTCTTCCCTATTTCTTGTTACGGTGCCATCCTCTCCTTTTAATGCAATGATGTGTTTCTTCCCAACAGATAAACTTACTTTAACATCCCTAAGGCTCTTGTTATTTTCATGGGCTTTCCTTACTAACTCACAATTGAATTTTCTTATATCTTCTTTCATGTTTTTGCGCAAAGTTTTGCAAAGCTCTACATATTCGATCCTGCAACTGATATTTTGATTGTCCACTTTCAAAAACCTCTCCTTTTCATGAGCTGTTTCGTCTTCTCAGATAATTTGCTATTGTGCTTTTTACAGGTTACACCACCAATTTCCCCAGCAGTTTCAACTATTGTCTTAACAATGTTTTCATTTGCTTCTGAGATATCACTTTCATCAATAAGTCCTTCCAGTGCAGAAAAGCGATTTTTTAATTCCAACTTGAATGCCTCGGTATTTACTTTCAGTTTCTTTAAATCCACTCTCTTATATACTTGTTTTTTAAAGCTACTGTCTAATTTAGTATTTAAGTGCACTTTACATCTCATCATTCGATGATCATTTCCAGTATTAAATCTGTTCAGTACACTGCAATCTTCAATAATTGATTTCTTGTTTGCCAGGATATAGTCAATTTCACTAGTTCCCCCATTTGGGTGTTTCCATGTCCATTTCTTTGCGGTTTCTTCTTAAAAAATGAATTCATAATGCTAAGATTTTCAGCTTCGGCAAATTCTATAAGTTGATTGCCACATTGATTCCTTTCCCCGTATCCGTATTTACCAACCGATGTCTCTCCTTGTTCCTGTTGTCCAATTCTTGCATTGAAATCGCCCATGATGAGATTGATATGTTGTTTCCCTTGGGTGTGTAACTCTTTGATTTCTTCATAAAATTCTTCAACCTCTTCGTCGGTATTGCTTGATGTTGGTGCATATACCTGTACTATTTGAATTTTGTATCGCTGGGTTAGTTGTACAACAAGCCTCGCTGCTCGATCTGATGTACTTTCAACTTCCAGAAGACTGTCTTTAATTCTTTTGTTGATTAAGAAGCCAACACCACTTGTTCTTCCGTTTCCGTTCCTCTATAGTAAAACAAATGGTCGCTTTTCAGTTCCACCAACTATTCACCTTTTCTTCTAATTTCACTGAGTCCTACAATGTCCCATTTGATCTTGTCTAGTTCCTCTTCCAATTCCTGAAGTTTTGCTTCAGAAGCAAGGGATCGTCCATTAAACGTAGCCAAGGTCAATAACAAACGGCAGCCTGGGCCATTCCAGTGATTCTTAGCACCCCCTGCTTTCATGCCACACTGGCCGCTGCCTTGATCAGGAGCACTCCAGCACCTGGAGACTAGGGGCCATGGTTTCTGGTGTGTATAATGGAGGAATTAGCCATAATTTTACCACGCTGGCTAAACCGGTTGGCGAATTAGCCCTCCCCTCCCCTTCCGCCTTTCTATCCGTGTAGCAAATATTAATTTGCCACATAAATAGAAAGCTCAGCCTGCACCACTTGAAGGCGGGATAGGACACTTGGTCACTGGCCTGGCCAGTTCCACACATCGTCACATACGTTCAGCGTGTGGGTCTCCTTCCAGTTAGATACCAGCAACCCTTTTGCAGGCCATATATATACAGTAGTGGACAAAATTGTGGAAACCCTTTGAAAAAAGATTATTTTAGAGGTTTGATGGCTAATAACACCACTTTTTTTTGTACCAATACTATAAAATTATATATCATTGGAAAGGTAATTTAATCAAGATTGTACTGCAATAACATTTATGAATCGTATTTTAATAGAACAGCATTCATAAAGAAGAAAGGTGATATACATAGAAAAAATGAGATATACAAAAAAGTTCACCATACCAGTTAATACTTAGTTGGGTAACCTTTAGCCTTAATTACGGCCTTACAACGCTTTCCCATGGAGTGAACCAAGTTCTTTAGTTCTGCAGCTGTTATAATATGAAACCAAGATTGAATTATTGCTTCTGTTAATTGTGTTTTATTGCTGGGTTGCTTCCGACTAACAAGCTTCTTTAGCCGGCTCCATAGATTTTCGATGGGGTTAAGGTCTGGGCTATTTCCAGGCCATTCCAGCAGTTGAATATGATGATCTTGAAACCATTTTTTGCACACACGAGCAACATGACATGGAGCTGAATCCTGTTGAAATATAAATGCTTCATTATCTTGGAAAAGATCACATGCAGAAGGCTGCAGCTTGGGCTCAAGTATTTCATTTATGTATCTTTGGGCATTTATATTCCCATTGATCACGCAAATTCTGCCCACACCTCTTGATGTTATACAACCCCAAATCATAACACTAACTGGGTGTTTCACGGTAGGTGTAATGCACTCAGGATGGAAATCTTCTCCAATTCTTCTCCATACGTATTTTACGCCATCACTACCAAACAGTGAGATTTTGGTCTCATCACTCCAAATTACACTGTCCCATTGTTCCGTTGTCCAGTTAACATGGGTTTTAGCCCAGTTTAATCTTTTCAACCTCTGTTTGACAGACAAAAATGGCTTTTTTCGTGGAATTCTTGCATTTAGACCACATTCATGCAGTCTGCGCCGAACAGTCCTTGCACTTAACTTCACATTGCATTGCGCCATTTCACCTTGTATACACAGAGATGATTTTTTCCTGTCACCTAGGCACTGTCTTTTAATTCTTCTATCATCACTTGCTGTTGTGCACCTTTTTCTGCCTTTACCAGTCTGGTTTTGTAATGACTGAGTCTCCTTATACTTCTTCAAAAATTTAGAAATGCCACCTTTAGTTAAGTTTCCCCCAATATTTCTTCTAATTTCTTCATAACTGTAGCCTTGTTCACTTAATATTACTATTTTACATCGCTTCCTAGGTGACCAGTCAACTCTTTGCGCCATTTCTTTAATTTTATTACGTTTTACAAGCACACTAAATCAAAGAGCACAAAAAAAAAAAAACCAACTTGATAGCAATTACAGAACACACTGATAAATGTCCTGTAACCTGTTGGCTCATTGCCAAAACAAGAGAAAACATGATTGCCTCATTGCCAAAACAAGATGACACCTGATTGGCTCTGTAAACACTCATGCTCATTGGCCACATTCAAATGAAGGAAAGCTACTTCATATAAATGTAAGCAAGCTGTGCTTCTTTTTTCTGGTTATTTGGCTATAACTTTTGATAGAATACAGATAATTGAACAAATGTTATTGCATTACAATCTTTATTAAATTACCTTTCTAATGATATATAACTTTATAGTATTGGTACAAAAAAAAGTGGTGTTATTAGCCATCAAACCTCTAAAATAAACTTTTTTCAAAAGGTTTCCACAATATATATATATATATATATTCTTTCTTTCTTTTTTGTTCCATGAATGAGTACATTTTATTTGAGTACAACTTTTTTCTCGATGTTGGGGGCGGAGGTGCACATTAGCAGAGAGAGCGACTGTTCTGCAAAATTATGCCGTGGATGAATTAAAAATAAATTGCAAGAAATTCCCTCGCCTTTTAAAATTTTTTGCCCTGAGCGCTTGCCAAATCTATACATTTACATATCCGGACCACCATAGAACACACGTTAAGTAGAGTAAGTAGTAGTAAAGAAATCGTACGAAATTTTTCTGAGGTTCGGGCTAGATTAAATTGCATAGCTTATTAAATTGAATCTTCAGTGTAATTTAACACTCAAATCCCGGCAGGCGTTTCAACCGAGCAAAAATCTTCTAGAATAGATATTTTGTAAGCTACAGTTTTAATAAGAACTACATGCTTGATTCTAAAAAAAAATTGGGTGGAGTTCACAAAGATCATGAGCATTATAAAAATGTAATTATTGTTTTTTTTTATTTGCATTTCATGTAATTTAAACAAACAGGTTTTGTTTTTCTTTTATGCCATATCACGTACGATTATTCGTAAAATAACCAGTTTAAATTATCCGCCATGTATAATTTTCATTTTAATATCAAGCTAAAAATTTTTTTATTATATGAAACGAACGTATTAAAATACAATGCAAACTTTATTGAAACTTATAAAAATTCACAATTTTTTTAAATTATGTTGTTTTTTCATTTTAAAGGCGTATATATAAAAAAATTATCCAGAAAATTTCAAAATTTTGCTTCACATAATTCATAAAAACATTAATAATAAATATGCCAAATTTCACTTTTCTATCTATTCTAGTTTTCATTTAATATTACGGATAAAACATAAAAATTGCGAATCGAGAAAACAGCGTTTGAAGATTTAACTGTGATACAGTTTTGCATACCGTTTGAGTCCACATATATCGCTATAACTTTTAAACTGCTTAGGATAGTAACATAATTTTTATCTTAAAATGTTCAGGAAGAATCATATTATTTTTCTAAATTATAAAAAATAAGATTTTTTTTAAGCTTTAAAACTCCTGCCGTACCTTAAACAATTGGATGTATTATGATAGTAAGAAATTTATTCAACCCTTGGCAATTACCGATGATATATTTGTTTCGATATTATTCTAATGCTACAATTGATAGTTTTTGAGATTAAAGAATATTAACATGATTAGGTTAAAAATAGAAGAAAGCAGAGAGCTATAGCTTGTTACGAGACCCTCTTTCCAGTTACTTAATGCCTTTCATAAATCATAGTTTTGAAATCCCTTGGAGAGCAGTAATTTTATTTTATATTAAACTATAAAAACAACGAATTTTTTATGTAGATTTATGGCCTCATTTTTGAGACTGTGATCAGAGACGGCCTTATGGAAGACGGGGGAAGTCCCCCAATCGGAAATATCAAGTTCCAAGTTGGGAAAAATCCGGTTAAATTGAAAAAAATGGAGATGAGTAACTAATTTTTTGGGCATTAGGCAATTCATGCAATTTCAATAGCCAACTTCGTAGAAGTTTAAATTTTCTCGGGGGAAAAAGGCGGAATAATTTTTTTTTTTTACTCTTTACCTTTAGACAATTGGAAAATTTTATAACGTTGGCAAAACTGAGAGTTACTTGGAGAAAAAGATTGACTTTTTTTGTTTTGTTGGTCGGAAAAATTTGCGATTATAGCTCCCCATTTTGTTAACAGTTATATCCGTTTCCACGTCCGTGGTATATTATGCAGCCGATGGGGAACCAGAACCACAAATTCGAGGACTTCGCCTCTCCCTCTTCTCATTTTGAGTACTACAAAGGAGAAACCGAAGCGTTTCCTCTGGTGTTCTTGAATCTAATTTGAAACTGACCATAGTGCTGGGCTCTCAAACTTGCTGCGAAACCAGATTGTCCGTCTGTAGCTATATCTGCACAGCGAGCAGGCAGAGGTTTCAAATAGTTCCTCTCGCGTCGTAAAACGCTAAATACTTTCAATGTCTGTTACCGTGGCTATCGAAATCCCCTCTATGGACATTTGAAAACGTAGCCGCGAAGTTACGCTAAAGGGCATTCTGAGATAACTAATAATTCTGATATCACTAAATAATGACGTTGAACGCGAAGTCCAAAAGGACCATCAACGCAGGTGTCCATCTAAGAAGCTGAACAAAAATCCCTGAAGTCAAAGCCAATATAGCTAATTTCCACAGAATGGAATTCATTGAAGATTCGGATACCTGGTCAACGACCTTCGTGAAAACTTGAATAATTACATTAGCATTATTGTACCTATGTCCAACGTCTTCTTTTTCGGTTTCTCCTAGATATTGCAAGCATGCACCTCTCCATGCTCCTTTGGGTCGTCTGTAACTACCGTATTGCTTCAACTATTAGATTCCAAGTCTCTGATCCATAAGAGAGGACTGGTAATACACACAGGTTGGAGACCTTTCTTTTTAGACACAAAGGCAATTTCCCCCTCAGGATAAAACTATTTCTTCCAAATGCACTTCAGCCAAGTTTAATAAGTCTGTTGAGTTCTTTTATAATGTTGTCTTCCATTGAAATCAGCTGGACAAGGTAAATATATGAATCAGCAATTTCTAGCTCTATGTTGTTAACACGTATTTTTGTTTTCTCTGCGTTATTATTAAACATAATTTTAGTTTTTTGTTGGTTCATCCTGAGTCCAACTTCTCCACTTCTAGTTGAGAGCTCCTGTACCATGTCTTGGAGTTCTGGTGAGTTCGTTGAAAAAATAGCAGATTACTAATAGATGTGTGCACATGTTATTTTTTGTCATTTAAATCGATTATTAAATTTATGTGTTTGTATATTCTACGCACATTTAATTTTCAGATGATTTTATTGCCCACGATTTTCTTACTTTTTCTTTTTTGTTTTTGTTTTTTGTTTTTGTTTTTTTATAAAAGTCAACAATTTATTTTTCACGAAAATTAAAAAGTTGAATAACGATAATTCGTTACCACCACACTGTTCATCAGCACACCCAATGTCTCAGAAAATGAGCAGTTTTTACTGGATTGTATTCAGTGTATCAAAATTTGCTCTACTGAAGAAGACCGGAATAAGGAACTCGAGTTCATCAAAAACATTGCCATATTCCGAGGCTGCAAACCGTCTATTGTTGATCGGGCCGTAAAAAATTCTCCTCCAAAAAACCGGACACACATCTTTCTCCCAACAGCATTCCTATTTTATAGACCATGTACTTACCTTCGTTCCCAATATCAGCACTAAAATTGCTACTATTCTTAGCAAGTTTAATTTTAAAGTCACTTTCACGCCCATCAATAAACGTTGTATTTCAAAACTAAAAGACTCGGTTTCGGATCACAACTCATGGGGGGTATTTATGAAATCCCATGCTCGTGCTCAAAATCGTGCATCGGCCAAACTCGTCGTGCACTCCGTTTCAGGATTAAAGAACACCGGGCATACGTACAAAAATAAGAATTGACTAAATCACCCATAGCCGTTTATTGCTGGTCTTTGGACCACAAAATTAACTTTGATGAAGCAAAACTAATCTTCAAACCTCCATCTCCAGCTGATCTTAATTTTTTTTAAAACTTTTTAATCCATCAAAACATCGAGCACCTGGTGAACGATTTATCTATTACGCCAATATCCATCCGGCGTGGTCACGTTTTCTCCTCTTAAAATTTCACCAATAATTTTTTGTCATATACTTTAATTAAAAAAAAAAATTTAACACAATCCAACTTTCCCCTTATAGTCCACATTCATCTGGTTCGACGGATAGAGGGTGCCAATCCACCAACATCACCCACAACCTTACCCTTTGTACAATAAACAATCGTACACTCGCCCTTATGAGCAATGTACGCTTAGGGTTTCTTGCTTCTTCGATGAAAGCTCAAGGCTTTCGGAAAACGTTTAAAGCCGAATAAATTTTCGTTTCAAAAACTGTGCCTATTGTGTATTATATTATTCATCGAGTGTTTAGCACAGTGAGCCGATCTACTATTACATTTTAGGTTTTGGTTCTATAAGATGAAATTAATTAGCAATTTTATTACATCATTAACAATATCCTTGAACACTTGTTAATTATGGAATAAGATGCAATTCTTCAATAATAACACGTAATTATACAGATAACTGAAGGGAGAAAATCAGGAATACATTACACTGATGCTTTCATATCGACGATCAGATTATTAATATCAATCTAACAGGGTTCCCGCTCATACTGGAGAAAAAAATCCCCGTTTACAAGTTTTCCTGACTTTTCCGGTAAAATTCCCTGAGCGAGAGAACTTTCAACTAAACTTCGGTTGCGGAGAAAATGGTCTCACTTTTGTGAGAGATTTAGCTATTCAAAACAAATATAAAGATATTTTATCCTGACTTTTCCAAAAGTTCCTGCTTTTACCGAAAAATCTAGTTTTCTCTAGAACTTTAGGAACGATTTCCAATTCCCCTACAATTCCAGGAACCCTGATCTAATTTTGGCTACATTTTATTTGCATACATTTGAACACATTATTGACAAATTATTTTTAACGTAACTTTCTTGTCATCCATATGTTAAGGTTTAACTAATTTTTAGTTTCAACACAGCTGATATTGTTAGTTACCTTAATTTCAATTTTCTTTCCATTTAGGGCATGATTTTGCATATGATGGATGTTCACCCTCACAATTTGCGCATTTAGGAGAATTGTCTAAGCAGTTGTTATCATCATGGTCGAGGGTTCTACATTTGGCACATATTAATTTACCTTGGCAGGAGATCTTAGAATGTCCATATTTTTGTCAATTAAAGCGTCTTGTGGGGTTAGGGATATATTCACGGACTTTACAAACTAGGTAACAGCTTTGATGGTGCTAGAAATTTTAGGTCTGTTGAAAGAAAGAATTACGTGTTTTGTTTTAATGATATTACCATCCCTTTTTATTGTTATGCGCCTTGCAGCGGTGATTCTTTGGTCAGCAAGTTCAGCAACTATGTCTTGTTCGTCTACTTCAATTAAATCACTCTCTGATATAACACCTCAGGAGCTGTTGAATGTGTTATGTGGGGTGATTTGTATTGGTATTGACAGAAAATTGGTACATTGTAGTAGAGAAGTTGTTTGACTTGGAGTGGCAGTTTCTATTAGTAACTCGTGTGATTTGAGTCTTTTAACATTTTTAACTGTGCCAGGAATGCTTTTAATAGTTTTGTCGATGGCAAAAAGTGACAGGTTTTAAAATCATTAAATTTAATTCGTAAGTTCACAGGAATTTTATGTGTAGAATTCATACACTCGCACCTGAAGCGGCGAATTCTACACATACAATTCCGGTAAATTTAATTGATTATAAAAAATCGCCAGAGAGAGAGCCCGAGGTCCGTTGATATTAAATAATTTTAAAAATTCTTGAAATGGTGCATTGTAGCCATTTGTGAAACCTTGAATGTGGTGAGCACAAACAGTAAATTCACTGTAGTGCCCGAACGGCTAATTTTTGGAAAAAAATTCACTGAACAAAAAATGTTTATTTTGATGTTCTTCACCTGTTACACATACTTGGGAGTTCCCAACTCTTTTCTAGTGTGTTAAAAAAGGCATTTTTAGGCTTATTTTCACTACATAGTAACACAGATCAGGAAACTGAATTCCGAATTTTTTTGTCTCTGCTGTATTATTAGCTCAATCACTTAAATTATGCATTTAAAAAAAATTTCATTGCCGTAATCGCTTACGTGGTAACGACATGGACACAAACGATAGTTGCGCTCTACAGCCAAACCGGGGCATTTGCGGACATGGGTTATATGTGCAAATATGCTTTATTTGGTGTCCCCTACCTCTCCTAGAAGTTTGTACACGCGGTAACCGAACACTCTGTATATGAGCGCATATACAATATAGGTATAAATGCATGTACATCATATTATATTACAAAACATACATGCATATGTAATAAAAATATAAATGCATAAACAAATTTATGACAAGTAGCTTTATTATATAGCACACTGCATTTTTACGATTTGTAATAATGCGTTAGTAACGAAAGTGAAAAAATTGAAATTATACGATAATTTGATTATTAACTTTCGCATTCTTGATAAAAACATCGTAGAGCTGAAATCGTAGCCTGGTTCGAATCCAGGATGGGGAAAGCGTCTCTTTTTCTCCAAAACGAATAAATCTCTAGTTTGAGCTATATATATACGTGGGTGGCAAAAATTATTGTATAATAAATTCCCCCACGAAAAACTCACAAAAATCTCGCCCCGGAGGCTTTTCTGTGTTGACCATTATTTGGCAATTGTGTTATCCCTGTGAAGGGTAATAATATCTTACATCCTTATATACGGAGAAAGAGAGCGTTGTTTCCTATCCTCGTTCGTCTAGCGGTCTAAGACACTCCGGGCTAAACGGAGGGACCCTGGTTCGAATCCAGGATGGGGAAAGCGTCTCTTTTTCTCCAAAAAGAAAAAAGCTCTAGTTTGAGCTATAATATATACGTAGGTGGCAGAAATTATTGTATATTAAAAACTCTTCCATCATCACCAGTGTTGATAAAGCTAACGGTAATTGTGCTATCATATGCAAAAAAATTTTACCAAGAACTAGTTCTAAATGAACTCAACAACTCCTTTACTTATAAGTTATGCAAAGACAATTCATTCACCATAATGAAACGCAACATTGCATTTAACAAACTACTAAAGGCACCGCATCAAAATACAGCTTTTACAAATGTGTTTGCCACCATCAAATTCCACAAAAATCCTACTAAATTCCGTTTCATCACTTCATGTGTTAATTGTTATAACCATAACGCCAATAGCACCTTCTTTCGACTACCAAGATTTTACAAGAAATCCAAAAGGGTAAAGAAAGCACTATCTTTATCAAGAACAATGTACCTGTCATCAACTATATTAAAAAAAATATTTCTGTAATTAATACTTATGACTTTGAAAACTTTTTCACTAGTATTCCCTTGGAAAAGTTAAAATACGTTCTTAACGAATATTGCAATAATTTCTCTCACTACCTGAACATTGATGAAAATCATCGGAACAATATAATAAACTTCTGCATCTTCAATAACTACATTTCTGAAGGCAAGCACATCTACATGCAAATATGTGAAATTCCACAGGGATGTAACTTTTCATCTATTTTAGCGGATTTATTCCTACACCACTATGAAAAAAATAATAGCGTTGTTTTGTGTAATGTATTTAGATACAAAGATGACATATAACTTTCCATAACCACAGTTTCATCGTTAAACACCTTGATATATATACCCCGAAGAGCTTACACTGGGAAAGACTTCCGACAACGGTTCCAAAGCCAACTTCCTCGATTTGCAAATTACTATTGTTAAAGACCACGTCAAGTGCACCATATTTGATAAACCTAGCTGCTTTAATTTTAAAGTGAACTTTCTCACAAAATGACATGGCAATATCTCAATATGTGTTCAACGTAATATTTACACATTGTGTTCGTATATCCAAATTATGTAACAATGTTAACGATACCGCCAACAGTCTTGTAAATTTTTTTACTTTACTAAAAAACAACAATTTTCCCATAAATTTCTGCTTACATTACCTTGCTAATCTTAAACGCCTTCCCTTGCTAACCTTAAACGCAGTAAAAAATTTAACATAAAGGCGCGCCATATATTTTGCTAATAATTTTCCCTTACATTTTCATAACTTCTTCCTCTTTTATTTTCAATTTCCTTTTCATTCCAGAAAATATCTTTTTAGCTACTTTCCTCACCACTTTTAACTTCCGCTATAGCCAATTCTTTAACCTCCATTTTGTTTAGCGCCAAACTATTACCAATCCTGAATAATTCCGCAATAACACCAATCCCCCCTCTCTCTTTCTATTAAAATGCCAAAGCTTAAGGTCGTGAACTCGAAGCGACAGGCCCAACGTATCCTTGTAAGTACATGTATAGTTTATTACATTTTTATATATTTGAATATTTCTTGTTAACCTTAATGATCTGTAGAGTGATGTCGGGAATAGAACGCTCTTGGGCCGTTTGACATTGGTTTTTAGGGGTTTCGTTGAACGGTACCGTGGCATTTCAGAAACATCTCCTTGCAAATCTTAAATGTTGTGTCTGTCATGCGTGTATAACTGTTCCCTTGAAAAGGATTATACATGTATGCCTAGATTGAATATATTATCGCATAATTTCAATTTTTTCACTTTCTTTACTAACGCATTATTACAAATCGTAAAAATGCAATGTGCTATACAATAAAGCTACTTGTCACAACCTTGTTTATTATTATACAACCAGTTATATTTTTATTACATATGCATGTATATTTTATAATATAATATGATGTGCATACATTTACACCTATATTACATATGTACTTATATATAATGGTATTAGTTCTTAAAATCCTGTATATGCATGTTCTAGTGTATAGGCCTATATTATTTTATATAATATACAGGTGTGGTTGTGCGGTTATTGGCATTTCATATATCTGCACCTACCTATTAATAATTTTCATTTATTTACTTTCATTTCTCACCAATCTATTTGCTTGATTTTCTACATTTTCATTTATATTTTCACTTTTCATTTACATATATCATCATCATCATCATCATATTCAACCATTATCTATCCACTGCTGGATGAAGATTTCCCCAAATGTTTCCACACAAGTCTATCCTGGGCCTTCGTTTCCACGTCACCCCAACCTCTTTTCTTCTTTCATCCAACCATCTAGTTTCAGGAAGTTTTCTAGCTATTAGGTGGTCTCTTGGAATCCAGTTGAGAATTTGCGTTGTCCATCGTTGATCAGTTCTTCTTGCGATATGCCCAGCCCATCGCCATTTCAGTCTTTTTACTTTAACAATGATGTCCTCTACTCTAGTTTGCTCTCTCACCCAAGTGTTTCTTTTTCGATCTCTCCTAGTTATTCCAAGCATGCACCTCTCCATGCTCCTTTGGGTTGTCTGTAACTTTCGTATTGCTGCAATTGTTAGACTCCATGTCTCTGATCCATAAGAGAGGACTGGCAATACACACTGGTTGAAAACTTTCCTTTTTAGATACAACCGAAATTTTCCCTTCAGGATAAAACTGTTTGGTCCGAATGCACTCCAACCAAGTTTAACACGTCTGTTGAGTTCTTTTACAATGTTGCCTTCCATTGAAATCAGTTGGCCAAGGTAAATATATGAATCAGAAATTTTTGGCTCAATGTTTTCAACCTGTATTTTTGTTTTCTCTGCGAAATTATTGAACATGATCTTAGTTTTTTGTAGGTTCATCTTGAGTCCAACTTCTTCACTTCTAGTTGAGAGCTCTTGTACCATGTCTTGGAGTTCCAATGGGTCCGTTGAAAAAATAACAATGTCATCAGCAAACCGCAGATGATTTAAATATTCACCATTTATTTTTATTCCCTTGTTATTCCAATTTATCAGCTGAAAAATCATCTGTAAAGCAGAAGTAAAAAGTTTTGGAGAAATGGTATCTCCCTGCCATACACCTCTACCAAGTTCGGTAGTTTTGGTATCTTTATGTAACCGAAATTTTGCACTAGCATTTTTATACACACGCTTCACCATGTCAATGTACACATCCTCAATGTCAATTGATCTTAAAGAGTTGATAACTGCTGATGTTTTAATAGAGTCAAATGCCTCCCCATAGTCAATAAATGCAACAAACAATGGAAGTTGACATTCATGTGTTCATATTCATTCTCGCATGGAAAAAATTTAAATTTTAAGTAAATTTTTATCAAAATGTCTCCTGTAAGGGTTGAAACTTGTGAATTTTTGTGGTTGCCCCTCAGTTATATATTGTACAAAATGAGAAATTTTGCTGACGGTCATTACAATGATATAATAAATATTTATTCGTAAAATTGCCATATTCGCTTGCATATTAAGGGGTGAAAATAGGAATAGAGAATTTGCCCATGATGCCAGTCTTTTAATCATCGTGTGTTGTACAGCTATGTTCTGTATAATTATCACTCTGAGACATCCAAATCTTCTGGCAAAAGAAGTGCTTGTTTTCTACTTTCATATAGTTTGTGGTATGGTTTTCTCTGTTTCGCGCTTAACCACATATTAATGGCTTCATTTGGTTCAAAATCTTCGATACTTGCAGCTGATAGTGTTATTTTTATTAAGTCTGTTGTAACGAAAACATGTAGTTTGCATGTAGTTTGACGACAGCCCGCGACTGTCTTCAAACAACTTTGTAAGAGGTAAAGGTAGAGCAAAACATAATATCAAACACAGTTGAAGTGGAAATTCTGAATGCAGATATTTTTAATTATGTCAAGAAATCTAACCTCACCAATGAAGGTAGGATAACAGTGCTGAAAGTCTTTGGGAACCATATGCAAATTGAAATTTTCCCACGACTATCACTTGTGCTGCATTAAGTCAAGGAAAACCTCACCTCAAACGAAATTTCTGCTTATCTTAACTGAGTAAGCATAAGTAAACAGCTTACTCAAAGGTAGAAGACAGTGCTTCTTGAAAATTTTGTTCTCTTTTCACCCCATGTAGTCGGTTTAAGATCGACACAAGCCACAGATGAACTTGTTTCAAAAGGATTTAATAATTGAAAGACCTCGGAGAAGTTAAACCAACATGAAACTTTTCTCTATCATATGGATTCAGTTCTCAAAGCCGATGATTTTTTAGTGTCGTGGAAGAGGATGAAGTAATGGACAGAGGGCAAGCAAAAGCAAGTTTTGCAGAATAGGGTTATTCTTAAACCTATTATCAAAACGGTAATTTTTTATGGAGGACAAGGGCTGGCCATTGTAAAATTTTATGAACATAATCTGGTACTACTTCTAATGATTTAAGTATCTTGCACTGTAGAATTATTAGTGTACACAATTTATAAATGTACACAAAAGGACAACAAGGGCGATACCGAAATCTTTCTAGGGGCTGCGATTTGTTCCGGGTTCCCACTTTTAGCCAAGTGTCCCGTACTTTTCATATTATTTTCCCCATGATATGATCCCAGCTGGGGGGGGGGCACAATTGCCCAATGCCCCCTCCTTAAATCCGGGCTTAAAAGACAACCGTCATTGATATGGCCTCTGACCATTTTTTCAATCTGGACCCCCTTGCGAATATTCTAAGTGCTTTACTGGCTATAACCAAACCCGGACCGAAGCGAAAAGACGTCTGCATGCCACCAGAGCTGAAACCGGACTCTTAACTTTACCTCTTCCATTTGGAAAAACTTCTTTCGACCTATGGAAAGAGACGCGGCTACGGACTTACAACCGGTTTGCTTAAATTAATTTATGACCAGTGCGTTGGCATCAGTGGATTTCTCGCACGTGGTCTGTGTGGGTGCTATTTGCTTTGAGGGTTGGTTAGGTGGGAATTTTAACTGCGTAGTTTGAGTTCAGTGAAAGTTTGGCAAATAATGGATGGTTGTTTCGCGTGTGTTTTCTAAATTGGAAATCGCACTTCTGAGAAGGTGTTAAAGCCCTTTCAAAACCATTTTTTTTTCTCGTTTTTCAAATTTGAAAAATGTAAACCCACACAACTGATGTAATGAACGGATTTAGTTACTTCGGCTTATCAGGCTTTCGAGTTCGTTTCTTTCGAACCATCTTGCGTTGCAACTGGACGTTTCACCAGACTTCACCCCGACCTGCGACTACTAGAAACCATCGAGTTTTTATTTCATATTTTGTTTATCTTGTTCCCATTTTTCTTCCTTCCTAATTAGGTCTTTGACCAATAGGTAGTCGTTTAGCCTTCTTTCAGAATGACTCGTCGCAAATTACGCGAAGGAATAGATACTATTTAATTTGGCTGCAGTGCACAACACATCCCCTTGTACTTTTTAGTGAGAAGCATTTCCAACACATGGCAACAGTGTGCTGACTTGCCGCCATGTTTGTCATGTTAGAAGCTCTTCCCCCCCCACCTTTCCACGATTAGCAAAATTGAAAAAAATACTAACCTTTATTGGTTTTCTTCATCGGATGTACATGGCGGGAATATTGTTCTATTGCCTTTAAAATTGCTGGAAATAAATTCTCCCGTTTTTCTCTGTGCCGCTGCCACCACATAAACTCTGTGAAGTAGAAGATCTCTTTATTCGCGACGTGGCAATGGTATTGTCGTCCGAGCTTCTGCTTTACCATACTCCACGTTCCTTTGACGGTATTCATATATCGCACCGTCTCGGGGTCTGAAGTGTAGACTATGGTTGACTGAAAAGCGTTTGAAACCTGCTTCTGACAGGTTATTATACGACTTCCTGCAGCCTGATACTGCTGTAGACCCTGGCAAAACATTCTCAGTTATCACTTCCATCAAAACATCCACACTTCTATTAGGTACCACTTAAAAAAAAATTAATTCAACCTCCTCTCCTTTCACCCACCTCCATCTATTGTACTTTTGCTTTCCAAACATACTCTCATCTACTTCCACAGTTACTCCAACTCCTTACTGCTGCCCCAGGCCTCTCAACTTGGTAAATCATATGTTAGATATGTTTGTTGGAATGGCCTCTAAAATATTAGTTACCCCGGGCCTTGCATTTTCTCTGAAAGGCACCTATTCACCCTTAGGTTTACTGATGTTAAACACAGAAGTTTTGCTTGCTTAAACATTTTCAGCAGTTTTATACTAGCTGTTAGTCCAAAAAATTGAGTAAATCTCTTTTAAATTTAATTTCTTGTAAGGCTCTGTCACAATGATCCTTGTGCCATAAAAATATAACCAACCAGCCTTGTAAAGCTTGAAATTCACAGAAAATCAAAGGTCGAAACTTGCAGTTGCCCACTTGTCCCGGCAATTAAATTTTTAGAAGAGCAAGTTAAGCAAAAATTCAGTTGCCCCTGGGGCAATTAAAATTTTCCTTTTTTTTAATCTCGATATTTATAATATTGAAAATATCGCTAAAATGCAATATATAATCAGATTTTCAACACATGTTTTGTACTGCTGCTACCAGTTTGACAAAGAAGCTTTTAATACTTATCCATATTATAAAGCGTTCCAACAAATGCTTCGGAGAAGGTATTGTTTCTATTTAAGAAGTGCTCTAAGTATGGACAGCCTCAAAACAATGTACAATGCATTAAAGACAAAGTTTGCGAATCCCAGGCATGCTGATGGAATGAGGTAGATTACTTATTCTCTTGAAGCTGCAACTGCTGTTCATCAGTTATATCCAGCTCTTATTAAACAACTTGAACAGGTTTCTGTAAGTAGACACAGTGCTGAAGCGAAGGGTAAGTCAAAATAGCTTTTCAAAGTAATTACATCAGAGAACTTTATTTTATACTTGCATTTTCTGATGGACATTCTGCCTACTCTCAGTCAGTTATCATTAAATTTTCAACTACCAAATTTACCCCTCCCTGAAGTATATTATTTATTACACTGAAAAAACTAGAACCAAGCCCAGGAATCAACTTTAGTAGTGTTCTGTCTTCAAAACTATTTCATGTAAAAACAAAATTTCAAGCTTACGAAGATGTAAGCGAACATGCTGCTTCATCGGCAACAATAAAATCTCTTCTTCGGTTACTGAAAAATAGATTTGAAGATGTTTCAATCATAAATTCTATGAACATTTTGAATTTCAAAATTTGGGCCAGAAAATTTGGAAGAACATATAGGGACAGAGAAATTACCGAATGCATTACAATATTTGAGACGTTATGAGAGAAAACTGTTCTGTGGAAAGCATCATGTGCAAATGGATTGATTTTAAACATTTTTTGTACATAAAACGCAAGAATGTCTGCAAGTATGAGTGGAATTTTATGAATGAACCGAATACTATAAAGAATTTTTCACTGTTAATAGACTTGCTTCTCAGTCTTCCAACTCAGAGTGTGGATTGTGAACAAGGTTTTTCTGTCATGAAAAGGGTAAAAGGTAATTGGCAAAGCAAACTGCATGTTTTCGTTACAACAGACTTAATACAAATAACACTATCATCTGCACGTAGCGAAGATTTTGAATCAAATGAAGTCATTAACGTGTGGTTAAGTGCGAAACAGAGAAAACCATACCAGAAACTATATAAAAGTCGAAAACAATTACTTCTTTTGCCAGAAGATTCGCTTGTCTCAGAGAATGATAATTGTACAGACCATAGCTGTACAACAGATGATGATTAAAAGAATTGCATCATGGGTAAATTCTCTATTCCTATTTTCGCCCCTTGATATGCAAGCGAATATAGCAATTTTACGAATAAATATTTATTATATCATTGTAATGACCGTCAACAAAATTTCTCATTTTGTACAATAAATAACTTAGGGACAACCACAAAAATTCACGTTTCAACCCTTGCAGGAGACATTTTGATAAAAATTTACTTAAAATAAAATTTTTTTTTTTTTAAACTGGAAATAAAGACTTTCTAACATTATGAAATGTCAGAAACAAGCTTTGATTAGGCAGTGACTTTAGATATCTGACCAAACTGCTTTCCTAGGAAGCACAAAAACGATATCCTGTTCTAAGAATTCTAGCGGTTAAGGGACTTACCAGTCCCCTATGCTTTTAGGTTGCATTTCTGAAAATGGGTAGAAGGCAAGAGAGAATGGGGAATTTCCTTCGTTCCTGGAACCATGTAGTCCAAGAGCTAAGAGTAGGGTGCAAAGAATGAGGTTGGAAACAGGTTTCTGATTAAAGGATCAACAGTTTTACCTAAAATCGGTGCTCTTGTCTCTGCATGACTTCAAAATTTTCATTTTTTTGTGTTGGACTAGTCACTTTAACACGTGGAATTTCCTTGAATTTTAGCAAAAAGTTTCAATCACTCCGCACTGGAGACAGGTGGTCGTTTTAGGGAAAACTTTTACAATTAGCAATATATGGGAAGCAGTGGTTCTTCTAAAATATATCTTTACCATGTTCTATTGTATATGTATATATATATACAGGTCACCCCAACCTGTTTTCTTGGATGAAATAAGAAAACACATTGGGGTGATGTGGAAGCGAATTGCTCAGTATAGACTTGTGTGGAAAGCATTTGGAGAGACCTTCATCCATCAGTGGATAGATAATGGTTGAATATGATGATGATGATATACAGGATGGCCTGCAAAAGGGTTGCTGGTATCTAACTGGAAGGAGACCCACACGCTGAACGTATGTGACGATGTGTGGAACCGGCCAGGCCAGTAACCTAGTGTCCTACCCCGCCTTCAAGTGGTGCAGGCTGAGCTTTCTATTTATGTGGCAAATTAATATTTGCTGCACGGATAGAAAGGCGGAAGGGGAGGGCTAATTCACCAACCCGTCTAGCCAGCGTGGTGAAATTATGGCTAATTCCTCCATTATGTTGACACACCAGAAACCATGGCCCCTAGTCTCCAGGTGCTGGAGTGCTCCTGATCAAGGCAGCGGTCAGTGTGGCATGAAAGCAGGGGGTGCTAAGAATCACTGGAATGGCCCAGGCTGCCGTTTGTTATTGACCTTGGCTACGTTTAATGGACGATCCCTTGCTTCTGAAGCAAAACTTCAGGAATTGGAAGAGGAACTAGACAAGATCAAATGGGACATTGTAGGACTCAGTGAAGTTAGAAGAAAAGGTGAAGAGTTGGTGGAACTGAAAAGCGGACATTTGTTTTACTATAGAGGAACGGAAACTGGAAGAACAAGTGGTGTTGGCTTCTTAATCAACAAAAGAATTAAAGACTGTCTTCTGGAAGTTGAAAGTACATCAGATCGAGCAGCGAGGCTTGTTGTTCAACTAACCCAGCGATACCAACTTCAAATAGTACAGGTATATGCACCAACATCAAGCCATACCGACGAAGAGGTTGAAGAATTTTATGAAGAAATCAAAGAGTTACACACCAAAGGGAAACAACATATCAAGCTCATCATGGGGGATTTCAATGCAAGAATTGGACAACAGGAACAAGGAGAGACATCGGTTGGTAAATACGGATATGGGGAAAGGAATGAACGTGGCGATCAACTCATCGAATTTGCAGAAGCTGAAAACCTTAGCATCATGAATTCATTTTTTAAGAAGAAACCGCAAAGAAAATGGACATGGAAACACCCAAATGGGGGAACTAGTGAAATTGACTATATCCTGGCAAACAAGAAATCAATTATTGAAGATTGCAGTGTACTGAACAGATTTAATACTGGAAGTGATCATCGAATGGTGAGATGTAAAGTGCACTTAAATACTAAATTAGAACGACAGAAGCTCATTAGGAAACAAGTAAGTAAGAGGGTGGATCTAATGAAACTGAAAGTAAATACCGAGGCATTCAAGTTGGAATTAAAAAATCGCTTTTCTGCACTGGAAGGACTTATTGATGAAAGTGATATCTCAGAAGCAAATGAAAACATTGTTAAGACAATAGTTGAAACTGCTGGGGAAATTGGTGGTGTAACCTGTAAAAAGCACAATAGCAAATTATCTGAGAAGACGAAACAGCTCATGAAAAGGCGAAGAGATATGAAGGTGGACAATCGAAATACCAGTTCCAGGATTGAGTACATAGAACTTTGTAAAACTCTGCGCAAAAGCATGAAAGAAGACATAAGAAAATTCAACTGTGAGCTAGTAAGGAAAGCCATTGAAAATAACAAGAGCCTTAGGGTTGTTAAAGGAAGTTTATCTGTTGGGAAGAAACACATCATTGCATTAAAAGGAGAGGATGGCACCGTAACAAGAAATAGGGAAGAAATACTTAGAAGAGTTGAAGAATTCTACAAAAAACTATATGAAAGTAACAGTGGATTAAACGAAGACATTGAAATAGTCGAAGGAACAGCTCCTAAAATCTTAAAAGAAGAAGTTTCATTTGCAATAAAAAATATGAAGAAAGGAAGAGCCCCTGGTGATGATGGTATTACATTAGATATCCTAAAAGAAGCTGGAGAATATGTAGAAGACATACTTGCAAAATTCTTTACCAAATGTCTTAACAGCGGTAACATACCAAACCAATGGGATTCTGCAACAGTAATTCTTTTGCATAAAAAAGGTGATAAAGAGGATTTGAAAAATTACCGACCAATTAGCTTGTTACCTGCTATTTATAAAATCTTCACAAAAGTTCTAACACATCGCCTGCAGAAAAAATTAGATGCAGCTCAACCAAGAGAACAAGCTGGATTTCAAGTGTATTCAGTACAGTGGACCA
>QLNU02013953.1:43539-63960 GCA_006491805.2 Dysdera silvatica
TGGGCCATTCGTTTCCACGTCACCCCAACCTCTTTTCTTATTTCATCCACCCATCTAGTTTGAGGACGTTTTCTAGGTCTTCGGTGGTCTCTTGGAATCCAGTTCAGAATTTCTGTTGTCCATCGTTGATCAGTTCTTCTTGCAATATGCCCAGCCCATCGCCATTTCAGTCCTTTTACTTTAACAATGATGTCCTCTACTCTAGTTTGCTCTCTCACCCAAGTGTTTCTTTTTCGATCTCTCCTAGTTATTCCAAGCATGCACCTCTCCATGCTCCTTTGCGTTGTCTGTAACTTTCGTATTGCTCCAACTGTTAGACTCCATGTCTCTGATCCATAAGAGAGGACTGGCAATACACACTGGTTGAAGACCTTTCTTTTTAGACACAAAGGCAATTTCCCCTTCAGGATAAAACTGTTTCTTCCAAATGCACTCCAGCCAAGTTTAATACGTCTGTTGAGTTCTTTCATAATGTTGCCATCCATTGAAATCAGCTGGCCAAGGTAAATATATGAATCAGCAATTTCTAGCTCAGTGTTGTCAACTTGTATTTTTGTTTCCTCTACAAAATTATTGAACATGATCTTAGTTTTTTGTAGGTTCATCTTGAGTCCAACTTCTTCACTTCTAGTTGAGAGCTCTTGTACCATGTCTTGGAGTTCTAATGGGTCCGTTGAAAAAATAACAATGTCATCAGCAAACCGCAGATGATTTAAATATTCACCATTTATTTTTATTCCCTTGTTATTCCAATTTATCAGCTGAAAAATCATCTGTAAAGCAGAAGTAAAAAGTTTTGGAGAAATGGTATCTCCCTGCCTCACCCCTTTGCCAAGTTTGATAGTTTTGGTATCTTTATGTAACCGAAATTTTGCACTTGCATTTTTATACACACGTTTCACCATGTCAATGTACACATCCTCAATGTCTGTTGATCTTAAAGAGTTGATGACTGCTGATGTTTTTATAGAGTCAAAGGCCTTCTCATAGTCAATAAATGCAACACACAATGGAAGTTCATATTCATGTGTTCTTTCAATTAATTCTCTTAATACTTGAATATGGTCCACTGTACTGAATCCACTTCGAAATCCAGCTTGTTCTCTTGGTTGAGCTGCATCTAATTTTTTCTGCAGGCGATGTGTTAGCACTTTTGTGAAGATTTTATAAATAGCAGGTAACAAGCTAATTGGTCGGTAATTTTTCAAATCCTCTTTATCACCTTTTTTATGCAAAAGAATTACTGTTGCAGAATCCCATTGGTTTGGTATGTTACCGCTGTTAAGACATTTGGTAAAGAATTTTGCAAGTATGTCTTCTACATATTCTCCAGCTTCTTTTAGGATATCTAATGTAATACCATCATCACCAGGGGCTCTTCCTTTCTTCATACTTTTTATTGCAAATGAAACTTCTTCTTTTAAGATTTTAGGAGCTGTTCCTTCGACTATCTCAGAGTCTTCGTTTAATCCACTGTTTCCCTCATACAGCTTTCTGTAGAATTCTTCAACTCTTCTAAGTATTTCTTCCCTATTTCTTGTTACAGTGCCATCCTCTCCTTTTAATGCAATGATGTGTTTCTTCCCAATAGACAAACTCCCTTTAACAACCCTAAGGCTCTTGTTGCTTTCAATGGCCTTCCTTACTAACTCACAATTGAATTTTCTTATATCTTCTTTCATGTTTTTGCGCAAAGTTTTGCAAAGTTCTACATACTCGATCCTGCAACTGGTATTTTGATTGTCCACCTTCATAAGTCTTCGCCTTTTCATGAGTTGTTTCGTCTTCTCAGATAATTTGCTATTCTGCTTTTTACATATTACACCACCAATTTCCCCAGCAGTTTCAATTATTGTCTTAACAATGTTTTCATTTGCTTCTGAGATGTCAACTTCTTCAATAAGTCCTTCCAGTGCAGAAAAGCGATTTTTTAATTCCAACTTGAATGCCTCGGTATTTTCTTTTAATTTCTTTAAATCCACCCTCTTACATACTTGTTTCCTAATGAGCTTCTGCCTTTCTAGTTTAGTATTTAAGTGCATTTTACATCTCACCATTCGATGATCACTTCCAGTATTAAATCTGTTCAGTACGCTGCAATCTTCAATAATTGATTTCTTGTTTGCCAGTATATAGTCAATTTCGCTGGTTCCTCCATTGGGGTGTTTCCATGTCCATTTTCTTTGTAGTTTCTTCTTAAAAAATGAATTCATGATGCTAAGATTTTCAGCTTCGGCAAATTCTATGAGTTGATCGCCACGTTCATTCCTTTCCCCGTATCCGTATTTACCAACCGATGTCTCTCCTTGTTCCTGTTGTCCAATTCTTGCATTAAAATCTCCCATGATGAGCTTGATGTGTTGTTTCCCCTTGGTATGTAGCTGTTTGATTTCTTCATAGAATTCCTCAACCTCCTCGTCGGTATGGCTTGATGTTGGTGCATATGCCTGTACTATCTGAAGTTGGTATCGCTGGGTTAGTTGAACAACGAGCCTCGCTGCTCGATCTGACGTGCTTTCGACTTCAAGAAGGTAGTCTTTAATTCTTTTGTTGATTAAGAAGCCAACACCACTTGTTCTTCCAGTTTCCGTTCCTCTATAATAAAACAAATGTCCACTTTTAAGTTCCACCAACTCTTCACCTTTTCTTCTAACTTCACTGAGTCCTACAATGTCCCATTTGATCTTGTCAAGTTCTTCTTCCAATTCTTGAAGTTTTGCTTCAGAAGCAAGGGATCGTCCATTATACGTTGCCAAGGTCAATAACAAACGGCAGCCTGGGCCATTCCAGTGATTCTTAGCACCCCCTGCTTTCATGCCACGCTGACCGCTGCCTTGATCAGGAGCACTCCAGCACCTGGAGACTAGGGGCCATGGTTTTTGGTGTATTAGCATATTGGAGGAATTAGCCATCATTTCACCACGCTGGCTAGACGGGTTGGTGAATTAGCCCTCCCCTTCCGCCTTTCTATCCGTGCAGCAAATATTAATTTGCCTCATAAATAGAAAGCCCAGCCTGCACCACTTGAAGGCGGGGTAGGACACTAGGTTACTGGCCTGACCGGTTCCACACATCGTCACATACGTTCAGCGTGTGGGTCTCCTTCCAGTTAGATACCAGCAACCCTTTTGCAGGCCATATATATACAGTAGTGGACAAAATTGTGGAAACCATTTTAAAAAAGATTATTTTATAGGTTTGATGGCTAATAACACCACTTTTTTTTGTACCAATACTATAAAATTATATATCATTGGAAAGGTAATTTAATCAAGATTGTAATGCAATAACATTTATGAATCGTATTTTAATAGAACAGCATTCATAAAGAAGAAAGGTGATATACATAGAAAAAATGAGATATACAAAAATGTTCACCATACCAGTTAATACTTAGTTGGGTAACCTTTAGCCTTAATTACGGCCTTACAACGCTTTCCCATGGAGTGAACCAAGTTCTTTAGTTCTGCAGCTGTTATAATATGAAACCAAGATTGAATTATTACTTCTGTTAATTGTGTTTTATTGCTGGGTTGCTTCCGACTAACAAGCTTCTTTAGCCGGCTCCATAGATTTTCGATGGGGTTAAGGTCTGGGCTATTTCCAGGCCATTCCAGCAGTTGAATATGATGATCTTGAAACCATTTTTTGCACACACGAGCAACATGACATGGAGCTGAATCCTGTTGAAATATAAATGCTTCTTTATCTTGGAAAGATCACATGCAGAAGGCTACGGCAGGCTCAAGTATTTCATTTATGTATCTTTGTAGACATTTATATTCCGGTGATCACGCAAATTCTGCCACACCTCTTGATGTTGCATACAACCCCAAATCATAACACTAACTGGGTGTTTCACATTGGTGTAATGCACTCAGGATGGAAATCTTCTCCAATTCTTCTCCATACGTATTTTACGCCATCACTACCAAACAGTGAGATTTGGTCTCATCACTCCAAATTACTGTCCCATTGTTCGTTGTCAGTTAACATGGGTTTTAGCGGTTAATCTTTTCAACCTCTGTTTGACAGACAAAATGGCTTTTTCGTGGAATTCTTGCATTTAGACTACATTCATGCAGTCTGCGCCGAACAGTCCTTGCACTTAACTTCACATTGCATTGCGCCATTTCACGTTGTATACACAGAGATGATATTTTCCTGTCACCTAGGCACTGTCTTTTAATTCTTCTATCATCACTTGCTGTTGTGCACCTTTTTCTGCCTTTACCAGTCTGGTTTTGTAATGACTGAGTCTCCTTATACTTCTTCAAAAATTTAGAAATGCCACCTTTAGTTAAGTTTCCCCCAATATTTCTTCTAATTTCTTCATAACTGTAGCCTTAATTTCTTCATAACTGTAGCCTTGTTCACTTAATATTACTATTTTACATCGCTTCCTAGGTGACCAGTCAACTCTTTGCGCCATTTCTTTAATTTTATTACGTTTTACAAGCACACTAAATCAAAGAGCACAAAAAAAAAACAACCAACTTGATAGCAATTACAGAACACACTGATAAATGTCCTGTAACCTGTTGGCTCATTGCCAAAACAAGAGAAAACATGATTGGCTCATTGCCAAAACAAGATGACACCTGATTGGCTCTGTAAACACTCATGCTCATTGGCCACATTCAAATGAAGGAAAGCTACTTCATATAAATGTAAGCAAGCTGTGCTTCTTTTTTCTGGTTATTTGGCTATAACTTTTGATAGAATACAGATAATTGAACAAATGTTATTGCATTACAATCTTTATTAAATTACCTTTCTAATGATATATAATTTTATAGTATTGGTACAAAAAAAAGTGGTGTTATTAGCCATCAAACCTCTAAAATAAACTTTTTTCAAAAGGTTTCCACAATTTTGTCCACTACTGTATATATATATTCTTTCTTTCTTTTTTGTTCCATGAATAAGTACATTTTATTTGAGTACAACTTTTTTCTCGATGTTGGGGGCGGAGGTGCACATTAGCAGAGAGAGCGACTGTTCTGCAAAATTATGCCGTGGATGAATTAAAAATAAATTGCAAGAAATTCCCTCGCCTTTTAAAATTTTTTGCCCTGAGCGCTTGCCAAATCTATACATTTACATATCCGGACCACCATAGAACACACGTTAAGTAGAGTAAGTAGTAGTAAAGAAATCGTACGAAATTTTTCTGAGGTTCGGGCTAGATTAAATTGCATAGCTTATTAAATTGAATCTTCAGTGTAATTTAACACTCAAATCCCGGCAGGAGTTTCAACCGAGCAAAAATCTTCTAGAATAGCCATTTTTTAAGCTACAACTACAGTTTTAATCAGAACTACATGCTTGATTCTAAAAAAAAAATTGGGTGGAGTTCACAAAGATCATGAGCATTATAAAAATGTAATTATTGTTTTTTTTTATTTGCATTTCATGTAATTTAAACAAACAGGTTTTGTTTTTCTTTTATGCCATATCACGTACGATTATTCGTAAAATAACCAGTTTAAATTATCCGCCATGTATAATTTTCATTTTAATATCAAGCTAAAAATTTTTTTATTATATGAAACGAACGTATTAAAATACAATGCAAACTTTATTGAAACTTATAAAAATTCACAATTTTTTTAAATTATGTTGTTTTTTCATTTTAAAGGCGTATATATAAAAAAATTATCCAGAAAATTTCAAAATTTTGCTTCACATAATTCATAAAAACATTAATAATAAATATGCCAAATTTCACTTTTCTATCTATTCTAGTTTTCATTTAATATTACGGATAAAACATAAAAATTGCGAATCGAGAAAACAGCGTTTGAAGATTTAACTGTGATACAGTTTTGCATACCGTTTGAGTCCACATATATCGCTATAACTTTTAAACTGCTTAGGATAGTAACATAATTTTTATCTTAAAATGTTCAGGAAGAATCATATTATTTTTCTAAATTATAAAAAATAAGATTTTTTTTAAGCTTTAAAACTCCTGCCGTACCTTAAACAATTGGATGTATTATGATAGTAAGAAATTTATTCAACCCTTGGCAATTACCGATGATATATTTGTTTCGATATTATTCTAATGCTACAATTGATAGTTTTTGAGATTAAAGAATATTAACATGATTAGGTTAAAAATAGAAGAAAGCAGAGAGCTATAGCTTGTTACGAGACCCTCTTTCCAGTTACTTAATGCCTTTCATAAATCATAGTTTTGAAATCCCTTGGAGAGCAGTAATTTTATTTTATATTAAACTATAAAAACAACGAATTTTTTATGTAGATTTATGGCCTCATTTTTGAGACTGTGATCAGAGACGGCCTTATGGAAGACGGGGGAAGTCCCCCAATCGGAAATATCAAGTTCCAAGTTGGGAAAAATCCGGTTAAATTGAAAAAAATGGAGATGAGTAACTAATTTTTGGGGCATTAGGCACTTCATGCAATTTCAATAGCCAACTTCGTAGAAGTTTAGATTTTCTCGGGGGAAAAAGGCGGAATAATTTTTTTTTTACTCTTCAACTTTAGACAATTGGAAAATTTTATAATGTTGGTAAAATCGAGAGTTACTTGGAGAAAAAGATTGACTTTTTTGCTTTTGTTGGTCGAAAAATTTTGTGATTATAACTGCCCATTTTGTTAGCAGTTATTTCCGTTTTCACGTCTGTGGTATATTATGCAGCCGATGGGGAACCAGAACCACAAATTCGAGGACTTCGCCTCTCCCTCTTCTCATTCTGAGTACTACAAAGGAGAAACCGAAGCGTTTCCTCTGGTGTTCTTGAATCTAATTTGAAACTGACCATAGTGCTGGGCTCTCAAACTTGCTGCGAAACCAGATTGTCCGTCTGTAGCTATATCTGCACAGGGAGCAGGCAGAGGTTTCAAATAGTTCCTCTCGGGTAGTAAAACGTTAAATTCTTTCAATGTCTATTTCCGTGGCTATCGAAATCCCCTCTATGGACATTTGAAAACGTAGCCGCGAAGTTACGCTAAAGGGCATTCTGAGA
Organism: Dysdera silvatica; assembly: GCA_006491805.2. Taxonomy (NCBI): domain Eukaryota; kingdom Metazoa; phylum Arthropoda; class Arachnida; order Araneae; family Dysderidae; genus Dysdera; species Dysdera silvatica. Next base: position 50,538 of record QLNU02013953.1, read on the forward strand.
TAACTAATAATTCTGATATCACTAAATAATGACGTTGAACGCGAAGTCCAAAAGGACCATCAACGCAGGTGTCCATCTAAGAAGCTGAACAAAAATCCCTGAAGTCATAGCCAATATAGCTAATTTCTACAGAATGGAATTCATTGAAGATTCGGATACCTGGTCAACGACCTTCATGAAAACTTGAATAATTACATTAGCATTATTGTACCTATGTCCAACTTCTTCTTTTTCGGTTTCTCCAAGATATTGCAAGCATGCACCTCCCCATGCTCCTTTGGGTCGTCTGTAACTTCCGTATTGCTTCAACTATTAGATTCCAAGTCTCTGATCCATAAGAGAGGACTGTTAATACACACAGGTTGGAGACCTTTCTTTTTAGACACAAAGGCAATTTCCCCCTCAGGATAAAACTATTTCTTCCAAATGCACTTCAGCCAAGTTTAATAAGTCTGTTGAGTTCTTTTATAATGTTGTCTTCCATTGAAATCAGCTGGACAAGGTAAATATATGAATCAGCAATTTCTAGCTCTATGTTGTTAACACGTATTTTTGTTTTCTCTGCGAAATTATTAAACATAATTTTAGTTTTTTGGTAGGTTCATCTTGTGTCCAATTTCTCTACTTCTATTTGAGAGCTCCTGTACCATGTCTTGGAGTTCTGGTGAGTTCGTTGAAAAAATAGCAGATTACTAATAAATGTGTGCACATGTTATTTTTTGTCATTTAAATCGATTATTAAATGTATGTGTTTGTATGTTCTACGCACATTTAATTTTCAGATGATTTTATTGCCCACGATTTTCTTTCTTTTTCTTTTTCTTTTTTTTTTTTTATAAAAGTCAACAATTTATTTTTCACGAAAATTAAAAAGTTGAATAACGATAATTCGTTACCACCACACTGTTCATCAGCACACCCAATGTCTCAGAAAATGAGCAGTTTTTATTGGTTTGTGTTCCGCGCTATCAAAATTTGCTCTACTGAAGAAGACCGGAATAAGAAACTCGAGTTCATTAAAAACATTGCTGTATTCCGAGGCTACAACCCATCTATTGTTGATCGGGCAGTCAAAAAATTCTTCTCCTAAAAACCGGTCACCCATCTTTCTCTGACAACATCCCTGTTTTACAAACCATCTGCTTACCGTTCGTTCCCAATATCAGCACTAAAATTGCTGCTATTCTTAACAAGTTTAATTTTAAAGTCACTTTCACGCCCATCAATAAACTTTGTATTTCAAAACTAAAAGACTCGATTCCGGATCACAACTCATGGGGTATTTATGAAATCCCATGCTCGTGCTCAAATCGTACATCGGCCAAACGATGGAGTGAAGTTAATCTACAAAACTCCGTCTCCCGCTGATCTTAATTTTTTTTAAACCTTTTTAATCCATCAAAGTACCGTGCACCTGGTGAACGATTTATCTATTACGGCCAATATCCATCCGGCGTGGTCACGTTTTCTCCCCTTAAAATTTCACCAATAATCTTTTGTCATATACTTTAATTTTTTTTTTTCATTTAACACAATCCTTCACGTAGCCAACTTTCTCCCTACAGTCCACATTCATCTGGTTCGACCGATAGAGGGCGCCAATCCACCAACATCACCCATAACATTACCCTTTGTACAATAAACAATCGTACACTCGCCCTTACGAGCGATGTACGCTTAGGGTTTCTTGCTTCTTCGATGAAAGCTCAAGGTTTTCGAAAAACGTTTAAAGCTGAATAAATTTTGGTTTCAAAAACTGTGCTTATTGTGTATTATATTAATCATCGAGTGTTTAGCACAGTGAGTCGATCTACTATTACATTTTAGGTTTTGGTTCTATAAGATGAAATTAATTAGCAATTTTATTACATCATTAACAATATCCTTGAACACTTGTTAGTTATGGGATAAGACGCAATTCTTCAATAATAACATGTAATTATATAGATAACTGAAGGGAGAAAATCAGGAATACATTACACTGATGCTTTCATATCGACGATCAGATTATTAATATCAATCTAACAGGGTTCCCGCTCATACTGGAGAAAAAAATCCCCGTTTACAAGTTTTCCTGACTTTTCCGGTAAAATTCCCTGAGCGAGAGAACTTTCAACTAAACTTCGGTTGCGGAGAAAATGGTCTCACTTTTGTGAGAGATTTAGCTATTCAAAACAAATATAAAGATATTTTATCCTGACTTTTCCAAAAGTTCCTGCTTTTACCGAAAAATCTAGTTTTCTCTAGAACTTTAGGAACGATTTCCAATTCCCCTACAATTCCAGGAACCCTGATCTAATTTTGGCTACATTTTATTTGCATACATTTGAACACATTATTGACAAATTATTTTTAACGTAACTTTCTTGTCATCCATATGTTAAGGTTTAATTAATTTTTAGTTTCAACACAGCTGATATTGTTAGTGACCTTAATTTCAAGAATACGTTTTTTCTCTTTCCATTTAGGGCACGATTTTGCACATGATGGATGTTCACCCTTACAATTTGCGCATTTAGGAGAAGTGTTTGAGCAGTTGTTGTCATCGTGGTCGTGGGTTCCACATTTGGCACATATTAATTTACCTCTGCAAGAGATCTTGGAATGGCCAAATTTTTGACAGTTAAAGCATCTAGTTGGGTTAGTGATGTATTCACGGACTTTACAGATCAGGTAACCTGCTTTGATGGTGCTAGTGATTTTAGGTCTATTGAAAGAAAGAATTACGTGTTTTGTTTTAATGATATTACCATCCCTTTTTATTGTTATGCGCCTTGCAGCGGTGATTCTTTGGTCAGCAAGTTCAGCAACTATGTCTTGTTCGTCTACTTCAATTAAATCACTCTCTGATATAACACCTCAGGAGCTGTTGAATGTGTTATGTGGGGGGATTTGTATTGGTATTGACAGAAAATTGGTACATTGTAGTAGAGAAGTTGTTTGACTTGGAGTGGCAGTTTCTATTAGTAACTCGTGTGATTTGAGTCTTTTAACATTTTTAACTGTGCCAGGAATGCTTTTAATAGTTTTGTCGATGGCAAAAAGTGACAGGTTTTAAAATCATTAAATTTAATTCGTAAGTTCACCGGAATTGTATGTGTAGAATTCATACAATCGCACCTGAAGCGGCGAATTCTACACATACAATTCTGGCGAATTTGACTGATTTTAAAAAATCGCTGGAGAGAGCCCGATGTCTGTTCACATTAAACAATTTGAAAAATTTTTAAAATGGTGCATTGTAGCCATTTGTGAAAACCTTGAATGTGGTGGATGCACATATTAAATTCACTGTAGTGCCCGAACGGCTAATTTTTGGAAAAAAATTCACTGAACAAAAAACGTTTATTTTAATGTTTTTCACCTGTTGCACATACTTGGCAGTTCCCAATTCTTTTCCAGTGTGTTAAAAAAAAGGCAGTTTTAGGCTTATTTTCACTAAACAGTAACGCAGATCAAAATCAGAAAACGGAATTCCGGATTTCTTTATCTCTGCTGTATTATTAGCTCATTCACTTAAATTATGCATTTAAAAAAAATTTCATTGCCGTAATCGCTTACGTGGTAACGACATGGACACAAACGATAGTTGCGCTCTACAGCCAAACCGGGGCATTTGCGGACATGGGTTATATGGGCAAATACGCATTATTTGGTGTCCCTGCCCCTTCTAGAAGTTTGTACACGCGTAGGCCAAGCCAAGCATATCCTGTCGTATGGGGCGCCTGCAAACAAAGTTTGTTTTATCCCCCACGGAAAGGAGAAAGATGAGATGGGGGTTTTGGTTAGAATGATAGGGGTAGGTAGGGATTTAAAATTAATATAAGGTTCCTATGCTTGGATGGCTGAATTTGGAATGACGGGAAAGTTAAAATTTGGGAAATAGCGGTCAAAAATGGTTGTAATAGCCAATGAGAAAGACGGGGAGCGCGGTCCAATGGTAGTGGAGAATTTCGCCGGGGCTGTAACGTCAAGCCTCGAGTTGGGAGGGAGGAGCTAGGCTCGTCAGTTTTCGCAACGGTGGTGATGGCGAGGTGAATAAAGTTGGGTGGTTTGAACTGTGCTTTTTCGATGTTATCGCGGTAACCGAATACCCTGTATATGAGCGCATATACAATATAGGTATAAATGCATGTACATCATATTATATTACAAAACATACATGCATATGTAATAAAAATATAAATGCATAAACAAATTTATGACAAGTAGCTTTATTATATAGCACACTGCATTTTTACGATTTGTAATAATGCGTTAGTAACGAAAGTGAAAAAATTGAAATTATACGATAATTTGATTATTAACTTTCGCATTCTTGATAAAAACATCGTAGAGCTGAAATCGTAGCCTGGTTCGAATCCAGGATGGGGAAAGCGTCTCTTTTTCTCCAAAATTACATAAGCTCTAGTTTGAGCTGTAATTAATACGTGGGTGGCAAAAATTATAGTATAATAAATTCCCCCACGAAAACTCACAAAATTCTCGCCCCGGAGGCTTTCTTGTGTTGACCATATTTGGCAATTGTGTTATCCCTGCGGAGGGTAATAATACCTTAACATCTTTACATACGGAGAAAGAGAGCGTTGTTTCCTGTCCTCATTCGTCTAGCGGTCCAAGACACTCCGGGCTAAACGGAGGGACCCTGGTTCGAATCCAGGATGGGGAAAGCGTCTCTTTTTCTCCAAAATTACACAAGCTCTAGTTTGAGCTAATTAATACGTGGGTGGCAAAAATTATTGTATATTAAAAACTCTTCCATCATCACCAGTGTTGATTAAGCTAACGGTAATTGTGCTATCATATGCAAAAAAATTTTACCAAGAACTAGTTCTAAATGAACTCAACAACTCCTTTACTTATAAGTTATGCAAAGACAATTCATTCACCATAATGAAACGCAACGTTGCATTTAACAAACTACTAAAGGCACCGCATCAAAATACAGCTTTTACAAATGTGTTTGCCACCATCAAATTCCACAAAAATCCTACTAAATTCCGTTTCATCACTTCATGTGTTAATTGTTATAACCATAACGCCAATAGCACCTTCTTTCGACTACCAAGATTTTACAAGAAATCCAAAAGGGTAAAGAAAGCACTATCTTTATCAAGAACAATGTACCTGTCATCAACTATATTAAAAAAAATATTTCTGTAATTAATACTTATGACTTTGAAAACTTTTTCACTAGTATTCCCTTGGAAAAGTTAAAATACGTTCTTAACGAATATTGCAATAATTTCTCTCACTACCTGAACATTGATGAAAATCATCGGAACAATATAATAAACTTCTGCATCTTCAATAACTACATTTCTGAAGGCAAGCACATCTACATGCAAATATGTGAAATTCCACAGGGATGTAACTTTTCATCTATTTTAGCGGATTTATTCCTACACCACTATGAAAAAAATAATAGCGTTGTTTTGTGTAACGTATTTAGATACATAGATGACATCATAAATTTCGATAACCACAGTTTCAGTGTTAAACACCTTGATATATACCGCAAAGAGCTTATGCTAAAAAAGACTTCCGACAACAGTACAAAAGCAAACCTCCTCTATTTGCAAATTACTATTGTTAAAGACCACGTCAAGTGCACCATATTTGATAAACCTAGCTGCTTTAATTTTAAAGTGAACTTTCTCACAAAATGACATGGCAATATCTCAATATGTGTTCAACGTAATATTTACACATTGTGTTCGTTTATCCAAATTATGTAACAATGTTAACGATACCGCCAACAGTCTTGTAAATTTTTTTACTTTACTAAAAAACAACAATTTCCCCATAAATTTCTGCTTACATTACCTTGCTAATCTTAAACGCCTTCCCTTGTTAACCTTAAACGCTGTAAAAGAATTTTAATATAAAGTTGCGCCATATATTTGGCTAATACTTTTCATTTACATTTTCATAACTTCTTCCTCTTTTATTTTCAGTTTCCTTTTCATTCCAAAAAAAATTCCTTACAGCTACTTTCCTCACCCCTTTTAACTTCTGCTACAGCTAATTCTTTAGCCTCCCTGTTGTTTAGCGTCGAACTGTTACCAATCCTAAATAATTCCGCCAATAACACCCCCTCCCTCTCTCTTTCAAAATGCCAAAGTGTAAGGTCATGAACTCGAAGCGTGAGGCCTAACGTATCCTTGTAAGCACATGTATATTTTATTACATATTTATATATTTGAATATTTCTTGTTAACAATAATGATCTGTAGGGTGATGTCGGAAACAGAATTCCTTTGAGCCGTTTAACATTGGTTTTTATGGGTTTCGTTGAACGGTACCGTGGCATTTCAGAAACATTGTCCTGCAGATCTTATATATTGTGTCTGGCATGCATGTATAACTGTTCCCTTGAAAAAGATTGTACATGCATGCCTAGATTCAATATATTATCATATAATTTCAATTTTTTCACTTTCTTTACTAACGCATTATTACAAACCGTAAAAATACAGTGTGCTATACAATAAAGTTACTTGTCATAAACTTGTTTATGCATGTATATATTTTTATTACATATGCATGTATATTTTATAATATATGCTGTACATACATTTACACCTATATTGTATATGCACTTAGTACTTATAATGGTATTAGTTCTTAACATCCTGTATATACATGTTCTAGTGTATAGGTCTACATTATTTTATATAATATACAGGTGTGGTTGTGCGGTTATTGGCATTTCATATATTTGCACTTACTTATTAATAATTTTCATTTATTTACTTTAATTTTTCACCAATTTACTTATTTAATTTTCTACATTTTGATTTATATATACAGGGTGGTCCTAAACTATATGTCAAAAATGTAAAGGCAGGTAGAGGGGACCTAAATAAGCAGATTTCGTATAGGATTGTGTGTGTGTGGTAATGCCGCCTTGAGCCGGTAGAGAGCGCTGATGACTGCGGCGTATAAAAGCGCTTCGCTAGCTGGATTCATCATTTCCCGCACGGATCTCGAGCAGCATGCATCGTTTCACCAATGCGGAGCTGGCCGACATGTATTTCATGTATGGGGCTGCACAAGGAAATGGATTAGATGCTCAAAGGATGTACAGGGAGCGATTCCCGGATAGGAATCAGCTGGATCGTCGAACATTCGAGCGTCTGCATCGGGAGTTACGCACGAGTGGATCATTTTATGCTTCCAGGCGTGGAACTGGCTTTGGAAGATATCGCAGAACTCCTGCAGTGGAAGAAAGAATACTGAACACAGTAGAGGATAATCCTTCGACAAGCTCGAGAGCTGTAGGACGTGCGTTGGGTGTGAGCCATCAAAATGTTTTGAGGACGTTACATGAAGACGGAATGCATCCGTATCATTTACAGAGAGTGCAGGCAATGACCCCTGACGATTATCTTCCACGTCTCAACTTTGCTCGTTGGTACCTACAACAGACTGCAGCCAATCAAACCTTTCCTGCAGATGTTTTATTTACTGATGAGGCTACCTTTATGCGGTCGGGTATGTTTAACATCCATAATTCTCACCTGTGGGCTCATAGTAACCCACATGGCACAATAGCACACGCCTACCAAGAAAGGCTTTCCATTAATGTTTGGGCAGGCATTGTGCGCAATAACTTAGTAGGACCGTACATTCTACCTAGTCGTTTAACTGGCCACACATACAACATCTTCATACAGGAGTTCTTACCTGAATTTCTGGTCGATGTTCCTCCAGCTGTTCGCAGACGAATGTGGTTCCAGCACGATGGAGCCCCAGCTCACTTCAGTCGAAACGTCAGGAATCACCTGGACGCTGTCTACGGCCAGCATTTTATAGGACGGGGCGGTCCAGGTCCCTGGCCACCGCGTCCTCCTGATTTAACCTGCTTGGATTTTTTGTTTTGGGGGTCATATTAAAAGCCTGGTGTACGAGAGTCCCGTCACTTCTGAAGAAGATCTTGTTGCCCGCTTGTCTGTTGCTGCTGGACATGTGATCGACATGCCTGACATCTTTTCTAATGTACGCCGATCCATGCGCCGTCACTGTGAATCTTGTATCGCTGTTGGTGGCCGCTCTTTCGGGCACCTCTTGTAAACTATTAATAAATTTTTGTTTTCTTTTGTCTTTACTTGTCTTTTCAGTTTCCTGTGATTCATTCATACTGCTTTACAAGCTAGCGCTTTAATGTGTCATTACCGCACACACATTCCTATACGAAATCTGCTTATTTAGGTCCCCTCTACCTGCCTTTACATTTTTGACATATAGTTTAGGACCACCCTGTATATATATTTGGCGCAGTAATTGAAAAAGCCGACAGCGTCATATAAAGACTTGTTATTTTTCGCCAAGCAATCCAAATGAAAGGAAAACTACCCCTAACTGAAGACTTCAGCTTACGGCTTTGCAGTTAACTGGAAAGTGTAATTATGTAAATTATGAAAATCAGAAATTGAGTTTTACAAAAAAATTCTTCAGTTTCGTCCATTACTCATATGGATCTCTCATACCATATAAGTCTCGATTTGAGGTGCGGCTGGTACTTCGGAAGCTTCCCTTGTTAGTGGTAATGATTAATTATAAAGAAGCTTATATTTGGTTGTCCATGGCACATGACAGTTACCAAATGCACATAACATTCATCAGTTATGAAATACACATAATTATCATCAGTTATGAAATACACATAACAATCATCAGTTATGAAATATACATAACAATCATCAGTTATGAAATACACATAACAATCATCAGTTATGAAATACACATAACAATCATCAGTTATGAAATACACATAACGATCATCAGTTATGAAATACACATGGTTAGCAGTTGCCTAATGTCCATATTACCTTTCATCGAGAATTCCAACTCAAGTATTAATCTAGTTGAACGTATATAAAAGCTAATTCTAAAATGGCATGCAATTATTCGGCATGAAGTCACTTATATATAAGGAGCATAATTTGGACGCACTATGTTAATCGAAGGAAGAAACCATCCAAAATAAATGGTGAGATATCTAAATTAGGCAAGGCCTATAAACACTCTATAACAAAAAAATCGACGCACCAAGAAGGAGTTGTCTAATTGTAATGAAATTTCGTATTCAAAGACATTTTGACCGAACATGCAAATGATTAAAATTTGGTGTCCAATGAATGAATAGCGGGAACTCCAGCGCATCGGAACTGCGCATTCAGCAGGTGTATATAAGGAGCGATTCTCAATATGTGGTCAAAATTTCTGTTGCATTTTGACTGCGGATATCTTACGTCGACTGTAACAATGCCTCGCCGAAAGATTCGTGCTCATTACGAGCATATGTCAGAGTTTGAAAGAGGTCGTGCTATCGGATTGAAAGAGGCTGGTTGGACGAATCGAAGAATCGCTGGACATGTGGGTCGAAGCGATGCGGCGATTGGACGGTGCTGGCAAGAGTGTGTCAACAACGGCAGATGTCAGCGTCGGGACGGCAGCGGTCGACCTAGGGCCACAACAGAACGGGAAGACAGAGCGATTGTCAGAGCAGATGTCACAGCACCGGATTCGTCGTTATCAACTATCCAACGTGTGGCCCGCACACATGTGTCCAACATGACCCTCTGCAGACGACTGAGAGAGCGGAATTTACGCTCGCGCCGACCGTTACGCCGCTTACCTCTCACGCCTTTACACCGTCAAGTCCGATTACAGTGGTGCCGGGCTCGATCAACTTGGAACTGCGCTGACTGGGGACGTATAGTCTTTAGTGACGAGTCCCGTTTCCAACTGTGTCCTGATGACAACTGCAGACGTGTCTGGAGACGTCCAGGGCAGCGTGGGGATCCTGCCCTTACTATCGCACGCCACACATGCCCACAACAGGATGTTATGGTCTGGAGTGCCGTCTAATAAAATTTTAGTAATAATTGTTTTTAATGTTAAATGTTATATTTTTAGGTTTATCATACTAAGACGCTTATTTTCTTTCTGTTCTTATTTTTTTTATTCATGTATGTGACTTTATAGATCTTAAATCTTGCGCGCAGTGTACACATGTTGTAATTTTTACGTTTAAACCTTGACTTACGTAATTAAATTTCTAAAATGGAAAATCTCAATTCATATATTTATCAAAACCTGCACATAAAGACAAAATTACATTTAACACATGCTTAAAATTTTTAAGGTTTCTATTGGATATCTTTAATGTTATAAATTTTTAAAAATGGTGCAGTTTTGTGTTGACCAAATACATTCAAAGGTCCTGTGCCCCCTTAAGAAGTTATAATATGTTGATAGCTCTTTTTCGGTAGTCGCCTTTTACGATTTTCAAAACCACAGTGATTCCATTTATACCCGATGCCGGCCAACGTTGCCATCTTGCTGATTACAAATTCTTTGGCTGGAGTAAAAGAATGAATCTGTGCGTCGATGGCGATGTCTCTTATTGTAGAGAGAGAAGAAAATTTCTCCAAACAGATGAAGAAGTATTGACTAGTAGCTCATCGTAAACTGTTATAACGGTACTGTAAGAGATAAGGAAGTCCTCAAAAAAATTGAGGTCTAGTGTTAAAAAACTTTTCGATTAACTGCGCCAAGAAAAACCAGAATTTGTGGCTAGATTCCCATGAATGGTTGGCTGTATTTTTATGGCGCAAGGGTCGTTCTGCGCCAAAGAAGGTGAGACCGTACATACGGTTTTAATTCCCATTAATGTTTCGCCAGAGCGGACGTATGGAATTCTTGTTTCCGCACATGCGCTTAATGGTCCTTTAATCTTACAAACGCTCTACGTATATTCCCATTCAAACACGTAGCGAGCTTCATGCTCTCTCTCTCTCTCTCTCTCGTTTAATCTTATACGAAGCGCTCTAAGTGTTTGAATGGGAATATACTCCTACAGCATTTTGACAATTGGGACATATACTTCATCCCATGGCAATAAGGCAGGGTATACATTGGTCAAGCACGTCGAGTACTTTATGTAAACTGTAGAGCTAGAGGGTATTACCATTTCGAGACCTCAATATTTTGAAGCCTTTCATACCCTTATTTGTTTTTATATTTTTTTGTGGCGCAAGAACAAAAAAGTTTATTCTGCATGGAGACCTACAGTTTCTTGAGGAATGAGAATCTCTTAAGGTTCTTAAGTCACTGGATTATAGTCAGCATCTTGCCAGAAAGCATTCTATTTTAACAACGTTGGGAGTCAAAATCGCACGCTAAGCGAACACGTTACCACCACAAGGCCGCTTTTATACCCTTTCCAATGCCAGTATCATGGTCAATGACCAGTCAATACTATTTCACCAATGTGGAGAAACTTCCTTCAACCTACTACAAGAGACGTAGCGATTTATTCTGTCTTCCAACCAACAGATTTGTGCTCAACGAGATACCAACGCTGGTCGAAATCTCGTGTAAATGGAGCCAGTATGGTTCCGAAGATGATAGCACGTGGCTACCGAAATAGAAATCAGTGTACTAAAAGTTTTCATCGCGATAATTTGTTGTGATTATTCTCTATGAGCTTTCTACACAGTGTGCCGCATAAACTCGAGTATATATTACCATTCAGTGTTGCATACCTTTTCCTTTGCACAGTGGTGTGCATGAACGTAGAGTTTTCAAAATTATTTAGAGTGGGGGCTCGGGACCCACGAGCCCTTATAAATCTACCCTTATGTATGTATGTATGTATGTATGTATGTATGTATGTATGTATGTATGTATGTATGTATGTATGTATGTATGTATGTATGTATTACGTACGTAAGTACGTACGTACGTACGTATGTATGTATGTATGTATGTATGTATGTGTGTGTGTGTATGTATTACGTACGTACGTATGTACGTATGAATGTATGTATGTATGTATGTGCGTGCGTGCGTGTGTGTATTGATTGGATGGGTATTGACTCACAAACACTGTAAAAATCATATGGCATGCAAATGTCAAGGGGAAAAGTAAGTATAAAATCAGGTACCGGAGAAACTGAATCTTTTGAAGAAATTAACTGAAAACGTTGATGGAAACGCTCTTTACACGCAACATGTAATTTACTCTCTATAGCAATTTTTAATTGAGAACCTGTAGTACGTACTATTCATGACTCAGCCAGTGTACAAAACAAAGGGGCTATCTTACTAAAGGCGTGCAAGTAAGTTGTGCGTTACCCGTGTAAAGCACGTTGCTAAGAAAATTTTATTTATTATTCTTGCTTCATTCAATCTACATGATCCACTTTTAACATTTACACATACGTTATTTTTTATATGTAATATACGGGGTATTCAGCAACTCTCGAATAATAACCACACAGCGGTATTGCTATGACAATTTTGAGATATAAAAAGTGGTCTTCGTTTTGGTGGCAGATCAATTTTTTTTGTGATATTCGCCAAAAACGTCCAACCAATGAAGAAGCTGTCTGCATCTGTTAACACCTTCGCAGGTTAGTTTAAGACAATTTACAGAAAACTTCTTTCTGCATGGTGTAGTGTAAAGCACTTGGCACTTTAATGGATAATTTAATTTCAAAAATCAAACGCATGCGCAGTTTTTTTTCAGCCAATTGGATACACTTTACTCAGAAGTAGGCGATAGTTTTGTTGTACGGTTGCAATACTAAAATCACTAGTCCTGACGTGAAATTTTTCCAATTGGATGAAAAAACTGTGCGTGCGTTTTGCTTTTAAAAGTAAATTACTAATTAATGTCCTTAGTGCTTTACACCACACCCGTGCAGAAACAAGTTTTCTGTAATTCGCCTTAAACTAACCTGCGAATGTGTCAACAGATGCAGACAGCTTCATTGATTGGGTGTTTTTAGTGAATATCACAAAAAGTATTGACCTGTCACCAAAATGAAAACTATTTTTATATCTCGAAATTGTCCGAGGAATACCTCTGTGTGGTTATTATCCAAGGGTTATTGAACACCCCGTATAAGTGATATGTAATATAGTATAAGTAATATGGAATATAGTATAAGTTATATGGAATATAGTATAAGTTATATGTAATATATCAGTAATATGTAATATATCAGTAATATGTAATATATCAGTAATATGTAATATATCAGTAATATATAAGTATATGTTATACATAGACGAATAAAAGTATATGTTACATATAGACGGATAAAAGTATATGTTATATATAGACGAATAAAAGTATATACTATATATAGACAAATAAAAGTATATGTTATATACTGTATAAGAGACCATCGAAGACCTAGGAAACGTCCTCAAACTAGATGGGTGAATGAAATAAGCAAACAAGTTGGGGTGACGTGGAAGCAAATTTCTCAGGATAGACTTATGTGGAAAGCATTTGGAGCCCTTTATCCAGCAGTGGATAGATAATGGTTAAATATGATGAATATATAAGTAATATGTAATACATAAGTGTGATATGTAATATAGAAGTAATATGTAATACATA
>QLNU02013954.1:0-26109 GCA_006491805.2 Dysdera silvatica
ATTCTTGAAGAATGCGAGTAGCGACAAGTATGCTCGGGATGGTGTTAATTTGAGCAAGATTATTCATTGTCTCAGTATCACATGTTTCAATAAGCAGAGATCCATTTCTAAGAGATCGAATTTGATCAATTTTATAGTTTTGACCTGCTTTTGCTATTACGTCTTTTTTTTTTTTCGAAAGGGATTTAAACCCAATAACTTATTCTCAATATTTTCAATAATTAATGCCATTTTAGGAGCATTTCTATTATTTGTAAACTGGAAGTCGTTATAATTGTAGGTAAGAAGATTTAACAATGACGGAGAATCAGCAGAGTACTCAATAGAGATACTTGAAAATTTGTCAATAATTTTTAGTTTTTATGAAGAGATTTCATCATATTCATCTTGAGAAAAATGATGATGGGAAAATTTTGTCTATTTAGCTTTCTCGAAGCCATAATGAAAAATCTAACACAGGAGGCGACAGTGAAAGAAATCTTCGTAGTAGTTGATACTGGGTTAAATAAAAACTATCCAGCATATAAACTTGCACAAAACTACAAATTTACTCGCTTAACGGGACAAAAACTAAACTCCATAATCCATCGGACATTCTAAAGGTTGTGGAAAAATTTCTAATTTTAAAATTTGAAAGAAATAAAGTGAAAACTACGAAGTTAAAATCACTTGAAGCCATTTGATTACTAGGCCTACTTCTTCAAGTCCAAGTACGTTGTTTTCGCACGTTCAAACAATAACCACAATGTATAATTCGTATTAAGGATTCTTAAAATTATAATAACCAGGCCAATAGAAGTAACGCAAAAACCTATCCTTTGTTTTTGTTACGCCCAGATGTGAAGAAATATCTTCATAGCATAGCGCTTTAACTCCTTCCCCAAGTTTTTCGTGAATAACCAATTGTTGTTTACGATTACCCAGGTGATTTTCTGAGATTTGGAAAATTAACCCATTTATTTTGTAGCGGCACACTTTCCGTCGAGGGATGGCAACACCTACGAACTAGAACTTTTCCAATTGCAGAACCAAAACTGACGCTAAGTTCGCAGCAAAGTAAGTGATGAGAGAGAGATTTCCTCGTAACTTCGATGCGTTTGCACGCGTATGTTCTTCACGATTGTACAAGCTTATGTTAATCTCTGAATCCATATTATCGTACGTATGTAATTAAAGTTCAGTTTATTCGGGATTATAATGTTTTGATATTCTGTTTGTGAACCGGCCAATTTTATCGTACACCCACGAAACCGCGATAATTTCAACAAAATCATTTTTTATCCGGTTCCGTTAACCTGCTTGATTTCTAATTTTTCCCAAAGTAGAGGCACTCCCGTTAAGCCTGCTCTCAATTTATGCTCTGTTGACGCTCAAGAGAGCGTCCAAGTTTGTTTACACTGGGAGGAGAGCTCCACTATTTCGTCTTCTCCATTTTCTCTTCCCCTTTTCAATACAGCTGGTAGAAACTTCGAGTATTGAACTGACAGGAGGGAGCACGGACGCCGTGGTTAGTGGGTAAATGTTACTAGGTGGGGTGTGAAGCTAGCGGGAGGCAGAGGTTTTTGCGGTTTACCATTACCAAGATGGCTGTCAACCTGTTCCTCTGCTTTTACCCCACCCTCTCTTCCCCACTTGATTCCCGCGTTATCCGGACGACGGCGACCAGCTTGTTTTTAATGAATTGACTACTTTTTAACATAACAAAAAGTATTAACACACACGCACACAAAAAAAGGTGTAACTATTATATTTAATTATTTATATTTAATAATGTAGTCAAACCCTGCTTATAACGAACTTTTAGATCCCGTCCAACTTCCTCTACCTATAACGCTATTTTATACGGCTATAGCTAACCTCCAAACATATTAAAATAGAATACAATGAACTTTATAAATGTCTGCAACTAAAAAAAAAAAAAATCGGAGGGAGGCATACTCAGAAAGTTCATAAGGGGGTTTATAGGTTCAACGAGGAGAGCTACAACTCACATATTTCCAGGTTAAATATTCAAAATTTCATTGCAATGGAGGGGGGGATTATAACCCCCAAAAAACACCCCCGCGGGGGTGGAGGATTATTTTGCTAGATTATTATGGCAGAAATAAATGCCTTTACGTTATTGCACCTGTTCTTTTACCTATCAATTTGAATTTTCTATGCCAAAAACGATCATTCGTAATTGTAAATGGGCATTTTATAGGGAAGTACTAGATTTCGAGAGAAGGACCTAAACAGTGGGGCGCGGGTCGATTTTTGGTGTAGCACGAAACGTTTTTGAAATATGCATATTTTCATTTTCTAAAAATTGAAAACGGAATTAAAAAAAAAAATTGTAGTTTCTGAGGAAGCCAAATAAGCATCCAGGATTTTTTCTTTCGGTGGGGGGGAAGGCCCATCTGCCGGATACGTCCCTGGTTAGAAGTATGTAAAGCGCGAAAGATCGACGTTCTAAAAAGTGAGTCGCGGATTCAAATGTATGGGAACCGCTGGTCTACACCATGACGTTTATGCTAAATAATGTATAGTCGTGTATAATTATCGCATGGTGAAACTGAAAAAAAAAACAACGAAAAAACGTTTAACGTCACATAATAATAATTGTACTTAACACCTAATAATATTTTTTTTAATTAGAATTATTAGTCACGTCTCTTTGTGGGTGTAACTGTGATAATCTTTTTTAGGGTGTTCTGAGAAATCAAGCTTTTTATCGGATCGGATATAGCAAACCGAACCAAACGTTCCGTCCATTGAGATTCGCTATAACAGAGTTCGATTGCACCATAAAGAAAAGGAGGTTTACCAGATCCACTTATTTTTTGTAAATTTTTTAAAAATCGTTTTGAATTAGTCAATATTTTTATTTTTTATCATTGCAGAAGTTTGAGTATTTTGTGATTAAATTATCACTTTAAAAACACCAAATATTTAGACGAAAGGGGGGGAGGGCAAAGCTCTTCCTTTCGATAAAAACAAAAAATGAAGGCTATGTATGCGAAGTTAATATGAGATTGCATTTATTTTTTATAATTTCGGGGGGGCGGCGGATGTAGTCTCATTAACTCCCTCCAATCAACACCCAGTCATGATAGATGCTGACGTCTTGAATTGACTGTTAAAAGCGTTTGAAAGTCAACGAAATGGTGTAAAGGAGCAAAATACTTACTTCCATAAATTAACGGTCATCCATGAAGAACAACTATACTTTTTTTTCGCTATTTCTACTTAAAAAATTAGCGGAGGAACGATACTACACCAGCGTGTTAACGTGCGTCAAATTCGTTTGTTTTGTAATCACCAAGATGGAGGATGCCCCCTTCTGAGCGGCTTCCCTTTTTCCCTTCAATGCTCCCTCCTGCCAGTTCAATACTCGAAGGTTTACCCTACTGGGAGGCAGGAGGACACCAATTCCGATGAATGAGCTTTTTCAGGATGCCTTGCCTCCGCAAGCTGAATAGTTGAATTTTTGACACAAGTGGTATAAGTAGCTGATTTCTGCGTTTAAAATCTTTTTGCCGGGCAGTAACAAAATGTTTATGGAGTAACAGAAGAATCAGTCACTGTACTTGACGTTGTTCGTAATAGTCTCCGAAGGAATTTTCCATAGTTTCAGCACTGGAATTAACCGGAAATATGACGAATGTTTCCTTAGCAATTGGCCCTGAAAAGGACCGTTGTTGGAAGTCGTCATCATCATTATAAAATACATTACAAATTTCCTGGAATCCATATTTAAAACTGCTTCAAAAACACTCTGCGAAAATAATGCAAAAAATACTACAGTTCAGTATTTCTACAACTGAATTTCACAAACCCTAAATTTTGGTTCATAACGGAAACATTTCTTGAGTCCACATGCATGCGCAGAATGGTGGTTCATATAATAACGGTGCTGTCTCTAAAGTCTCGTGTTGAAGATGCAAGGCAAGATCAGATCATAACATGCGCCTTTGAAATGATGCACTTTGGGCCTCTTTTGCCACATGCACTTTTTCAGCACTCAGGCTTTCTTCCAGAGGGCTTTGTCTCAGCCAATCAGATTGCTTAAATTGGTCATAATGCTAAAAATGGTATAGAAATCTAAAACTAGCGTCCAAACTGAATATGTGAGGGTGTTTCGTTTTGATTTACTGTTGCATGTCTAGATGCAGCCATAAGGCCTGTTTTCATAAATGTACGTTTTTGAACATTCTCTTGTTCAATTTTGATTGCGTTATCGCGCATTGTGCGAGCGCAGAACGTAATGCCCACTCAAGAAACTACTGAGCTATATTCCAACTATATTAAATTCTCATATAGCTCAGTGCGAGAAACACACTTCTATTCGTTTTCTACTGAACGTGCAATGTAACCTATCGGGCTGTTTTAATGTTCTCGCGTAGCAAAATGTGCCTAGTTAGAGAAACTAATTTTTCAAATTTTTCTCATAAAACAGGGCTCTCTGATACGTCCGACTTTCTTATTGTTTCATGCTCAATTAAAAAAAAAAGCAACAATGAACAAAAGAAACGATCATTTCAAACCTGAATATAATAAAGGAGTTTACAAAAATATTTATACAGTACTAGCCAAGAGCAAAATATCACAAGAGGCGCAAGAAAATATCAGATGAAGTTGTCTATTGTATTATATCCGTGATAGTTAATAATAGAAAATTAACTTAATTCTAAAATTAGATTTCAAATATTGTAAAAATCTGAAAAGAAACGGGGATTGGCATTGACAGCAATGGCAATACTTGTTTGGTTGCTAGTAGCAACAACGTTGTGTGTGCGTTTTGAACCAGTCTATCAGTTCCTTAGCAACGTCTGGTGTTTGTCAAACTTGCTTACTAGTTATGTGTCATGTGTATGGCCTGTACCGTTTTCAGGGACGATAACAGCAATACCAAACAGTCTTGAATATAGAAAATGTGTAAATTTCAAAGTAAAAAGTAATAATAATAATATAATACTTTATTCCTGATTTTGCTTTCATAAGAGGACAGCAATTTGAATCATAAGGCCAAAAATAATGATACATTTCTACAGTTTTTGTTTTAAATAAAATAATTTAATTTGCATCATGTCCATATATGTGGATGCTAAACTGGAAGATAGAAATGCAGCAGCGGTCAAAACTGAGTTAACATGGCATAGTTCAATCCCGATTCTTGCAGTTGCATCATATGATGAAGACAAAGGAGGTGTTGTAAGTCTTTTCCATGAAAATGGCTCTGTTTTAAAATCTGAAGTTACACCTCAAATTGGAGGTGCTGCACCTCAAGTCACTTCGCTCGAATGGCATCCCACGAAAAAGGTACTCTTTATTGGATATGAAAGTGGGGATATAAGTGTTTGGAATCATGATCACACAGAGAGTAACGATTATGTATATAACAAGCACAATCAAGCTGTGAACATTATACATGTTAGCGAAAATGGAACATGTTTACTGACAGGAGACTTGAGTGGAATCTCTGTGGCGTGGAAAATTGATTTGAAGGGAAGTCTATCAACCTTTTTCGTTGATGATTTGAAGGAAGCCATTACATCTGTGGTATTCCGTAGTCTGACTATTAACAGCAGGGAGGAAGAGTTGAGTCGATTAGCTCAAGCTGCTGTGAGTGGTGATGAAAATGCATTGAATATGTTTTCTGGTTGGGACTCTGTTTCCAAGGAGCAAGTTGGAAAAGTAGAGCTTCTGCTTAGTGATGATGATAGCTTTAGATTTTATGTCAGTTGTTCAAATGGGGTTGTTTTCTATTTTGGCGAAAATGGACAATTTGAAAATGTCTTGCAGATGGAAACAGCTGTCCGCAATTTGCTTTATTATCGAAATCGAGATATGCTGATAGTTGTAACTGAGTCACTGATATTAGCTCAGTATAATATCAGTGAAAATGGTTTATTATCAGAAATGTCAAAAATTAAACTTAGTGGGCGTAAAACTGATATCAGTGTTCTATGGGCTGGGGAAGGTGTCATTGCTGCTTGCACTGGTGAAAGAGCCATCCATATGTGGAATATTAATACAGGGTATAACAGTCATTTATCATTAGATGACTGCAGTTCAACCGATTTATCGGAAGCCGTGATGTGCATTTCCTATAACATTAATAAAAATGTTTTATCTGCAGGAACTAATTACGGACAAATTATTTCTTGGAAAATGACATACAAATTTGCTGATCGCTCGGATGAAGAACAATGGGATATTGACAAGGTTTTGAAATTCCAAGGGTCTGTAAGAAGTTTGCAATGGAACAATAATACAGATCTATTAGGTGCATTAACTGCCACTGATATATATCTTGTATCTGAACAAGAGATGTGTTATTGTTTTAAAGATGAAATATCTGCTGTACAAGTTACGGCACGACGAATTGTTCTTGCTTCTCAACGATCTGATGTTACAGTTCATCTTCTAACTGAAGCTCTAATAAAATCTGTTTATTTGAGTGGTGATTATGTTGCACTTTCTGCCGGGAAACAGCTTATCTTTTATGAAATAAATTTTCCTGAGAAGAAAACGAAGCATGTTGGCTCATTTCCCTCAGATTCTCATATTGTTGCTATGCACTTACAGAATGCATTTATTGTTGCTGGCTCAACGATTGAAATTCGTACTTTCCAGGGCACTCTTAAACAAACATTGTCTTTCATAGAAACAGAAGGTGTTCCTGTAGCTATTGATGTATGTGGAGAATATTTAGCAGCTGGTACTTCAAAGGCAATTGTGAAAATTTGGGATATTAGTCGAAGAGAAGCCAAACTTCACTTTGGTCCAAAATCTATCGAAAATGCTGCCAGAGAAAAGTGCATTCTGAGTATCAAATGCAACCATAAAGGAAATAAATTAAGCTTAACAATGAAAAAGAAAACACGAACTGATTTCATCCTCGGTTCAACACTGTACATATTAGATATCGATTTAGATGGACTTTATTTGTTTGACTTTCACAAGGGGAGAGCAGAATTATTCAATGAGAAAGGTGATGACAGTCCTCTGATCTCTCCAACCCATAAGAGCATTGAAGAAATTGGGCAGTTGATAGCTGGTCGCTACCCAGCTCATCACTTTTGGGTTCAAGAAGATCCAAAACTTATTGTTTGTGAAGCTAGATTAATGCCACCATTGTTTAAAAATTTGAAATTAACAGATTCTCATTTACCAACTCAAAAGCATGGCCTTTTACTCAACAAGAATAAATCAGAAATGAAACACAAATCTGTTGTCGTTTCTTGCTACATTGCTTCCGAACATGGTCTTTTAATTCAAGATTATTTCTTCCTTGAACAGAAACAAAACTGTTTGTTGGGTATTCACATACCATATTATTACATTCTAAGGAATGTTGAGTCTACTCCAGTTAAAGAAACCACATCAAATTCTTCTCAGAGTAACTTGCAAGATGATTCGCCAGAACAGTACCAACCAAACATTGACAAGAGAGTTTTACGAGACTTTGTTGGCATGGAAGATTGTGATAAAACAACTAAAGAAGCTCTTATGATGTTCAGCTACCATCTCACTGTTGGTAATATGGATGAGGCTTTTAGAGCCATTCGAGTGATAAAGGCAGAATCAGTTTGGACGAATATGGCTCGTATGTGTGTTAAAACAAAGAGATTGGATGTTGCCAAAGTTTGCTTAGGAAAAATGGAGCATGTTAGGGGTGCAATGGCTTTAAATGAAGCTGAAAATGAAACGAATGATGTTAAGGTTGGTATTTTAGCAGTCCACTTAGGTATGCTTGAAGATGCTGAGAATATTTTTTTAAAAACAGAACATTATGACTTGTTAAATTTGTTATACCAAGATAGTGGGCGTTGGGAAAAAGCATTAGATATAGCAGAAAAGCATGACAGGATTCATTTAAGAAATACATATTACAATTATGCTGAACATTTAGAGTTCCAAGGGGATATTACTGGCGCCATCCAGATGTTTGAAAAAGCTGACGTTCATTCCTTTGAAGTTCCCAGAATGCTATTTGACAAACCAAGGGCACTGGAAGCCTATGTCTTAAAAAGTAAAAACAAAGATATCCATAAATGGTGGGCCCAGTATCTTGAAAGTATTGATGAAATGGAATCTGCCTTGCAGTTTTATGAATCTGCAAAAGACTATTTATCCTTGGTTAGGCTGTACTGCTATTGCAATAACTTGGATAAAGCTGCTGAAATTGCAAACGAAACTGGTGACAGAGCTGCATGTTTCCATATTGGTAGACAATATGAAAACCAGGACAACATCAAAGAAGCCATTCATTTCTTCACCCGTGCAAGAGCATTTTACAATGCCATTAGAATTTGCAAGGAACATGGTCTAGAAGATCAGCTAATGAATCTAGCTTTAATGAGTGGTCCAGAGGAAATGGTTGATGTTGCAAGTTACTATGAAAAACAAGATGGTCAGCAAGATAAAGCCATCATGCTATACCACAAAGCAGGTTTGCTTACGAAAGCTGTAGAACTAGCCTTTAAATTTCGAGAACATGATGCCCTTCAAGCCATTGCTAGTAATTTGCCACCAAACACTAATCAAGACTTGTTGTTTCGTTGTGCTCAACTTTTTCTGGAAACAGAAAAATATGATAAGGCTGTGGATTTGCTATCTGTTGCTAATCAGCAAGATGAAGCCTTAAGACTCTGCTTGGAACATAACATCAGCATAACAGAAGAGCTTTCCGAGAAATTAACACCATCTAAGGAAAGTAATCCTGGATTACGCTTGGAGGTTCTGGAAAAAATCGGTGACTGTTGTGCACAGCAAGAAAATTATCATCTAGCAGCTAAAAAATATACGCAAGCTGGGAAGAAAGTTAAGGCTATGAAGGCACTACTAAAATCAGGCGATACCGAAAAGATTATATTTTTTACTTCTGTATCACGTCAACGAGAAATCTATATTATGGCAGCCAACTATCTTCAAACTTTAAATTGGCGTAATGATTCAGAAATAATGAAAAATATCCTTACTTTTTACACCAAAGCCAAGTCTTTCGATCACTTGAGTGGTTTCTATGAGGCTTGCGCTCAAGATGAAATTGACG
This sequence comes from Dysdera silvatica, assembly GCA_006491805.2. NCBI lineage: Eukaryota > Metazoa > Arthropoda > Arachnida > Araneae > Dysderidae > Dysdera > Dysdera silvatica. The sequence goes on from QLNU02013954.1 coordinate 9,041, forward strand.
AATATCAAAATTATGAAAAGGCATTAGGTGCATTAACTGAAGCATATAAATGTCTTAACAAAATTGATGGGGCAAGTGTCTCAAATGAACACAGAATCAAAACTTTGAAGTTCAAAATAGAATTTGTAAAACAGTTTGTTGAAATCAGGCAAAATTATAAAGAAATGCCAGATGATTCCATAGAACAGTGCCATACTTTATTGCAAACAGAAAACATTGAAGAGGCAGTTCGAAAAGGTGACATTTATGGCTTTATTGTCGAACATTTTTGCAGATTGCAAAAATATGAAACTGCACAGAAAGTTATTGCAGAAATGAAAAATACTTTATCCAATGTCAATTTATTATATTATGTGAAAAAAGAATATTTAGATTCTATGTGTAAGGCACTAGGTATAGAGCCAATTGACCAAGAACAAAAACAGGAGCTTGAAAACGATGATGATGATGATGATGACGAAGTTTATCAAGCCATAGAAGATGATGTTTAACTCATTGGCAGTTACAGTCTAATTTAGTCATGCAATATACATCGATATTCCTCCACAGAAGAATTACCTCGATGCACTCTTAGGTATAGTTTTGCAAACAAAATTATAAATATTTAGCAATTTTTATTGAAAATTTAGAATTTTAACATATAATTACTGCAATTTCAAACATTAACATATCAACTATAGTATATAAACTCTTATAGATCCATACATTTCCATAACTATCAGTTTGTAACAAATTGTGACTTGTTAATAGACCAGTGATCAAAAGTTATATGAAAAAATGGTTACAGTTTATTCTGTGTGTGCATGGTTTATTATAAAGCTGCAAGTTTTTCAGTACATTTCTTTAGTGTGGACGAATTAACTTGTGAAACCTGAAATGTTTTCTATTTTTGAATGACTTTGGCTCATTATATCTATTTATAATATATGTGACAGTGGATATTAATTTCTTGACATTTCTCCAATTTTTTATATCCACAATCGTAGGCATAATCTGGTAGTGGTAAGGGGGCACATGCCCCCTTCCCCCTGCAGTTCTTTTTAGAACAGCAGTAAAATCACTTTTCAGCCAATTTTGAGTTTTTTGTTCCTCCCCACCCCCCCATAGTTTACGCTATATTTAACCCTCAAGTTATCCCTATATTGACAGTCCATCATTTCTTATAACTTAATCACTGACTTGAAAACTTCATGGGGAACTTGTATTATACTGTGTTCAAAACTACTCTAATTGCTTAAGCTGTTTATTTATACAACTCTAAAAATTTCATTTCAGTCATTAGGTTTCTTTTCTTTTTTTTTTTTCACTGCAAACTGGACAAATTGACATGACTCAAGTCATGTGATGCAATGGTGGCCCATGGCGAGATTTAAGTGACGCTGTGTGACGCCAATTTACCAAGATCTAAAGTTACTGTAAATTTCTTTCTTATTTACCAAATAAAGTAATAATTGGTTTCTTGGTGAGTATAGATTATAAATTAATGTGTTTTGGTGAATCAGCTTCTTCAGCTTCACTTAAAATTTGCCGCAGGCCGCCACTAGTGTGATGACATATGCACATCTTAGTGCAACATATGGAAGCTTTTTTTTTCTTATTTCAATGCTGAGATCAAATACTATTATTTTGAAAAAATTAAAACGTTCTTCACCAACACTGTGTAATTAAATTAGTTATAACAATGTATACTAAATTTGTAAAAAATTACCGTTGTAGCTATGAGAATTAATTCAAAATTTTTGTTACCATATAAAATTTTTTTTTATCCACCATATATATAAAAAACTGATGATGGCATTAATAATAATAATGCAATGGTATAATAAAATTGTTTAACATACATTTGGATGGACAAATCTATGAAATAAATTGATCTCTCTGTTGTTCAAACAGGCTCTAGAAAGTGACAGTATATTTATATTATTAATTTTTAACTATTTTACAAAAGTTGAGCATATAGGCTGTTTGTAACTTAGTTTTTTAAGATTGTCTTGTTTACTTATACCAAGGGTGGATCCAGGATGTTATTATGGGGGGGTGTGTTTTGGGGTACCTCACTGAAAAATTTTTTAGTTTTGGACTATTAAATAGTTTAAGTAAATGTTGTTATATTACTAGCCTTCCCTTGTACCCACCAAAATATTTAATTTACAACAATGAATTAAAGCTGGGCTTTTCTTTAATTAAACTATATGGTTTAGGGTAGATTATGGTGAAGTATAACAGAAGGATAAGCTAAGGAGACATGCGATAAGCAAAACGAAAATTTACAATGTAATTAATAGAACAAGTTTAAATTTAAACTACAAAAACATCGTAATTATTTTACTATTTTTATAACAAGCAACTTTTTAAAAAACTTGAAGTTTATAATGCAAAGTCGAGCCATCTTGGTTTCTTTGAAAATTTGTCAATCACATTATTTACATCAATATGAATGTCTCTGTGGGTGTGCATTAAAAGTCTTTCTTCTGTCATCCATGTTCAAAGCTAAGGTTGACGGCGCTTCAACGATAAAAAACTACGTTTTGCTGGAGCAACATTTACTGAAAACTTAGTTTGAAGTGCGAGAAGCTTGTAGATTCATGGAAAAACGTCTAGATTGCATTTCTCCAAGGCTTGGAGACTTTGGTGTAAGATTTTAGTTTATTACGGTAGTAACAAACAACACATAAAATATTCTTCATCGTTTTTATTTTTTTCCTATTTAACCCTGATGGGGAGGGTGATCGCCCCCTTTGCCCCTCACTAGATCTGCCCTTGACTTATACCTAGGGTTGCCAAGCATACTACCTTTGGTAGGACAGTTCTACAATTCCAAATAGGTATCCTCCACTCTGTATTTACGTTCAAATACCTTACTTTCACATGTTTATATTACAAATGAAAGTGTGAAAGCTTTGCAAATATTTTAGCTTATTGTCACTAAAACATAGTCATGAAAGTCAAGCATGTGCTGTTTAATGGGTAGGATGCAATGAGATTTATAAAAGTAAGTATATCACCAGAATCAGAATTATTATAGCTAATAAAATTTATTTTCATTTTTTTTATTACAGTACATATTTTTAAATTATCATAAAATGTGCTATTTCCTTTACTAATTTTAAAAACTTTCCCCATTGGGTGAAGTTTTTTTTACCCTTGGGCACATCATAGAGTCCTATCATGCATTGGGCTTCTAGTGTATGTGTGTGTTAAACCCTACTTACCTTAGTCTTCTTTTTAAGTCATAAGCAATTAAGATGGCTTTTAATAGAGTGGTTTGCTAATATTTTAAATGGAGCCCTTAATAAAGGTATTTTTGTATTATACTTTAATTACGTAAGCTAATAAAATAATAAACTTTTATGTAATTTTATAAAAATTAAATGATTTAAATTGACATACACTCTTACTACCTCAATGAAGAGCCAAACAAAAATGGACTTGGTTAATTAGGTTACTGAAAGGCAAGCTATATTTTCAGTGTATTAAAGAAATAATTTTTTTAGAAATTTCTTTACAACGTTAAAAAAAGTATCATTTAAGTATTCTTTTTTCATAACTTTTAGTTTGTAATGAACCAGATGATTTCTTCTGGATACAGGCAGTACCGTGTTTCCCAATAGGCTATAGACTAGCTCGAAAAAATTTTGTGTATTAAGTCTGATATAACAAAATCAATACCATACGATGATATAATCAGATGTTTGACGGAGAAGAAAGCTAGATGTCATGCTTTCCATTTAAATACCAGTGTTCGATGGGCTTTTATTTATTTTTTGCTAAAATTAAAATTTATTTCAGTAACATTGAATTTGATTTATTATATACCAAGAAGAGACAATAGTCCAATGTTAGTTAATATTATTTAATGTCATGTTTCAATTTATTAGTTTGTTCTTCTACATATTTATTGTCCATACAAAGGTTTTGGGCCTATTGAATGTAGCAATTTTTATGTTCCTACTACTTATTAAGGGGCAGATGGGTGAGAAGGGGCAGCAGAAAGAAGCTTTGGGGTGGCAAAAATAGTCTAGGGACATCAAAATGGTAATTCCGTCCATGGATATAGTAAGAAAAAAAATTAGGCATGAGAAAAACATTTCAATGAAATGATGCAGGGAAGTTAATTATTTTCCATTTTGGTTATTTTCTATGATCATTTTTTCTATTTTCTTATGGCTAATTGATTTACTACTGATTTATATATTTGAATGATTTGAGGTAATATGTCGATTTGGCAAATCGATAGCTTAATTTTGTTCTGGCAGTTGCTATTAAAAATACAATATCTAGACCAATATTGTATTAGCAAAGGTTGATATTATTAAATTTCATAATAAAGTATATAAATGAATATAAAACGATTTTTTCCCCGTAAATACCTTGGATATTTAGGTGCAGCTTTCTAACCCCTAAAAATATATTGGTTTCTGTTAATCATAAAACTTTGCTGCTCACATTTTTATCATATCAATATTAAAAAATTCATCATATAAATAATCTTATGCAAGTTTGATAAGCCATAATATAACAATATGCTGCACATGTATATTGAGATCAAAGAGTAAGCTGTCAAAGAGATTTTTTTAGCTTTTTGGCTAACTTGCACCTTAAAGTTCTAGCTGAATTAGAAAAATTTAGCCGAATCAGAAAAGTTGTTTCAACATATACATATAGAAAACAACAACATATACATATAGAAAGTTTGGTCAGAAGCAGTCAACTCCCCATAATGGCAGCTCATCAGTATTCCCAATAAAGGTACATTTTGTCACCAATATGGAGGATGGCATGATGACACTTACTCTAATCATACCATTTCATGCAAGTTGGGTGATCTCGCCATCATCACTTTTCCAATTTTGTTTGTAGTTTTTCAACGAATTGCTCAGCAGTTTTCTAGCCGAATTTTAGTTAACATTGCCTTTCAGAGCAAAGGCTAATGACAGCATAATATCCAATTGGGACTATTTTTCTATGGCACACACTACAGAATGGTTGGGTAATTTAGTATTGTCATCATGGTTTTCCATAGCATGGATATAAATGATGTGTTCATCATGAAACTAACACCATGCACTATCACAAATACAGCAGTGCCAAAAATGGTATGTAATGAATTTAAATATGTATGATTTAAGGTTTACATACTAACTTTAAATGTTTTAAGTGGTATACTGAAAACCATGATCCTTGTATGTTCATATTTTACTTTGATATAATTAAAACTTGTTTTATTTACATAAATATATCGGGTGTGCATTTATGTAAAAGTGGCGTAGTGTGACTTCCAGAGTGGGCTAGCTCTAATTGAACTAATCCCTCCCACTACCTGAATAAAATGTCATGACACACACACACACACATATGTATATATTGTAGACAAAAAAAAATGATATATATATAAATGGTAAATAATTGAAGTCATCTCACTTTCGAAGTATTGCCATGTCACGGGAATGTTATATATATATATATATATATTTAGTACTGAATTTTAATTTTAGTTGCTTTTAAAGCTACACTATATTGAAAATACTTAGTGATAAATGAACATTTGTGGCCATTTGTTTTTATGAATGTTATTGAAGAATTTTCTTTCAATCTGCCTATTATTTACTCCAAGTAGCTGCTACAATTTGCACATATTTTGATATAATTGCAAAGTTCTATAAGCTTCAGAATAAACATAGTGACTTTGAGGTACAGCTTATGTTGTTATTATGCACTTTATTATGTAATGTATAATTTAAAAATTACTTGAAAAAGTTGGGACTTACTTCTTATAACACTCCATACAAAAAGAGATTTAAACGAAGGATTGAAGTTGCTTACTTCAAACTTACGATCTGACATCACTACTTGCAACATCTCCATAAAATTAATTTGACTAATTCATCTACATGCTTTGTGTACATATTATCTTGTGTAAATTTGATTTAATGACAGGGAACCACCTCCTTTCATGCCCTGGTTTATAAGGTATCATGTATGATAATTCTGTGAAGAACACTTGTGGTGTTTTCAGTATGTCAAGCCACTATTCGGCTGTTAGAATATTGATAGCTAAAGGGCTAGAAAATAGCATTGAATAAAAAGAACGTTTAAAATCGTAATTAATGACATCTCTGTGAAATCATTTTTTTGTTGAAATATTAATTACTTGAAAAATGTATTACTAGTTACTGAAATTAATGATATGACACCAAGTTTCTCACATAGACTTGCTTATTTAAAATTTTTAGTGATGATGAATGTTTATTATATCTTACATTTAAAAATATGTGCATTGATGTTATTTCACATGTTAATTTTGATCTATTCGTCTCCGTTTAAAAATTGTCCATTATTGGTCAATATTTATACATCCAAGGACTTTATTTTATACTACTTTTCTTTATAATTTTGTATTCCTTTTCGCATTTTACTTAGTTTTCCATGCTTCTACAAGTTACTTCTTGCTTTTACGAAGCATTTCATTACTTGCATGTTTCTGTAAATAGTCTGTAAATACTTGTATAATATTATGAAGTTCAACAATTCCAAACCTTAATTTTTTAATTTAATGTGAGTTTATCCTCTGAATATTTCATTTTCTTTTAAAGGCCATTATTAATAAAAGAAATTGTACATTATATTTGATATACTTTGAAAGTCATTTATATGAATTATGAGATTCTAACACTTTTTTTTGCTTAAAAATCAAAGTAACTTCTTATTCATTATTTTGTTTGTAAATATTTCATATTCACAGTTTTGATATCTCCCTGGTCTTTACAGTACATTTCTGAGTAAAGCCTTTTTTTAAAATTATATTCAATTTCGTCATTAAAAATATAAATGTTAAACTGGTTAACAGGAGTAACTAACTACTTTTTAACATTTACAATAATAGTGTAAAAATGAGTTAAGATATTGGCAATTGCTTTAACCCTGAAAAAGGTAATATCTTTCAAAACAATTAAAAAAAAAGGTAATATCTTGCAAAACAATATCTTTGCAATTGCAAAGTTATAAAAACAAAACAATAGCTATATGTATCTTCTATGACAATCCGTTTCTTAGATGTATTTTTAACTCTATAAATTGAGAAGATGATTTAAACAAATGACGTTAACTCATGCCATTCAATTAAAATGTGTTATGCATATCATCCCAAGAAGTTGGCTCAATTCGTTAATTGAAATCATAATTTTGAAACACTTTTTTATATATACTTTTCTTCCTTTTCTTCTTCTCTTTTCGCCAAGGAAAAAATAATCATTTTTTTCTTTACATGTAATTTAACATCGATGTTTTTATAAGGTTTTACTTTTTCATATTGATTATATTTATGCACAAAATTGAGCTTAATGTGGTCTCTAATTCATAAAACAATCATTTAATTTCATAGAGCTTGGACTCAGCATATGTGAAAGTAGACTGCCTTAAAACTGCAAAAGTAGATTGCACTGTATCAGTCAGAAATTATTTTAATACTTTTCATTAAAATAGGATTATCTTGATTTCTTTCTATTCCCTTATACAAAATTATTCTGAAAAAAAAAGTAATTATTAAAAGATGGGAAGAAATGCAAGTCTGGCATCTTAATTGGGGAATGAACCACAATGAAGCAGTTATAAAAAAAAACAAAAAAAAACGAACATAATCATAACTTGTTTGCTTTTATGATTTAGTATTATTAAACATCTACAAGTTTGTTTTAAAGCTAATGTAATGTAAATTCATGATTATCATTACTGCTCACGTTGCAGTTGTTGAGCAGCTTCGCTGTGGTTACTCATTATATGCTTCACACAGAGACAAATTTTCAGTCCATTCAATGAATGAAACAAATAATTTCCATTATTTTCATTCTGTGGTGATTCAAAAAAGAATAAGTCCCAATAATGTACTTTTAAAAAGTCCTTGAAAAAGGAAAACAGGGAAAGAAAGAAAGAAAGGGTGCTAAAAATGTAACCACGGTTTAATCATTCTTAAAATATAAAAATCAATAATTAAATATAAAAATCATTCCCTAAAAATAGCTCAATTATCAAATACATTGTTAACATTGAAAAGCTTCCAGGTTTGTATCTTTTTTTTTTTCCATACAAAAAGCTTTAGTCTGAGCCACATACGCAGGTGGTGAACAGCTTTCTAAAATTATTTCAGTACTCTGCCCACCTCTAACCAGGTGAAGTAATTTCAGCATACATTATTTGTTAAAAAATGGAGATGCCTTACACTCTTAAGTCAATCTTTATTAAATTTTTGATTACAATTTGGGAAATATTCCATTTTAGAATTAGAAAATGAGAGCTTGTAGTTGTGCTTTGTATATCACCTAGCCTTTGCATTTCTCAGAAAATCAAGCATTCAATAGCAATCTGAAGTGTTTCCAAGCAAATACTTGAAAAACAGGTTTATCAGTAACACCTTAATCAGTGGTCAAAGAGTGAATTACTAGTTTCTCAGATGTCATTGTTATCTCAATCAATGAGTACTGTTATCACTCTAGTGGTTGTTTTCCCACATATACAAAGAGGAGCAGAGAATTTTAGTCAAAACAAAAAAGAACGTTCTTAGGGTGTACTGAGTACATTTTTCTTTTCCCCTTTTCCTTACTTATTTGATTTAAATAACCTGTTTCCTGCTGTAGATTCTGATTTAGAATATAATTAAACTGTGATAAAAATACAAAAAGACAATTTAGATTTTTGATTTTAAGCAATTTTTTTAAATCAAGTGATTTAAATCAGCGTACCCTGCAGGATAGTCTTCATTCCCTTTGTATGTCATCTGTTTTATTTTGCCTCTTTTCTGTTTTACAACAATTGGGTGATATTTCCATTATGAGCTAAATGTTCCTTCACTAAAAAGTACCTATTCATAAACACAAAAACTTTATTCATTGACGTAACATACACATGAACCTTGTGGTCACAATTAACACTCGTTGACTTCCTAATTAAGAGTTTCAGTTGTCTTTTTTACTAAACACCGTCTGGTGAATATTGATGGTTCTAACACTGGTAGGCTCGATCGTATGCAAAAGTGAACACTATCATTTACTTTGGTAATCATTGCAGTTCTCTTAAAAACATTCCTTATAATCATTCTTTTCAATCATCACACATTCACTGAATGAGAATAGGAATGGTCAGTTCTTTTTCATGAATGGATGAGAATCATTGTTTTAAGAAACTATTTAAAGTGATTATTCCTTTAAGTGAATGGGTAGTCACTTTTCTAAGTGAACGAGTGTCACTTTTCTGAATGGATGAGTTACCCTTTTTTTTTTAAATACATGGATTAATATTCTTTATAATGAATAAGTTTTATCATTTTTGTTTGCTGCGCACCTCTAGAGAAAGTTATGCATAAACATACCATTAGTTTAGAGACTACATTAAGCTAATTGCCCTATTTCAGATGATCCACCCATAACAAGGCATCTCAAATAACAGTTTTCAAACAGCAGTTTGTGACGTCACGATGTGAGGCCCTTATAGCAAATGATTCAAGTAATGTGAAGCAGAAAATGATTGCTTTATTTTTAAGGAAATTTTTTTTTTAAAAAGTGTGGGGGGAAGAGGGCATTGCATGGCTGATCAATTGTATTCTATTAATTATTACCAGTCATTAGAAAATTAGTTAACTGAACTCAAACAACAAAAATTCATATTCATTTAACAACATAGCTATTTTTGAGTAACAAACTGTTTTATAGTATTATAAAAACTTTTGGACGTTTTAGTGCACTTTTTTTTCTTCTTCTTTGCCTTAAAATTTAAAGCAAGGGAGGGAGTTTGTTACATAAACAGTAAGTTTTAATTCTACATAAAATAAATTATGCATTTTTTCACTATATATATATGTCCAAGAAAATATGATGTTCAGCATATAACTCTTCTTGTATAGTTTAATTCATATAACATACTGTATGATTTTTCTCATTAATCATTTTATTAAACATTAAAAAAAAAAATTACTTCAAACCCGATTTTTTTTTCCTATGTGAACTCAGTCGATAAAAAATGTATTCAAACTTTATAAAAATGGAATATCAATAAACAATAAATAACAAAGTGATAAAATGCTTTATTTACATTTCTCTTTATGATATGACATGCAATAACAACACAATTTTAACAATTAGCAGCAACTCCATACACCACAAGATACCTTAATTTGAATATAATATTACATTACAGATTGTATAATATTAACAAGTTTTTGACAGGTATTTATTTTACTTCAAAAAGAACGCTTACTCAGAGATCTCATAAAGATCACACTGCTCACTGTAGTCCGGGGTTTGGTTCCCTAGGCCTTAAGAGGTTCGGATTCCTCGGAAAACAGTAGGTCCCGGCGCAGCATGACCACTGTAGTCTTTGAGCCACAAAACCACAAACAAACTAATTTTACTTCAACATTTTTCGACGTACAATTTCACATGATGTATTAACGATTGCTATATAAAACACACTTTTTCTTTTTTGCTGAATTTCCAACCCCAAGATGAGATTTCCTTCGCATGCCTGCATTTGTCAGCAATTATTTTTTTAGAGTACTCAATTTTCTTTTTTTTTTTACACTTTCTATCAACAATTTGTCATTTTGTATTTTGCGATAATTGTTTAACAAAATATTTGCCATTGATTTAATGTATGCATGTACAATCACTTTAAACATTTTACCACATGTGCAACAATTCGATTTGTTTATGTAAGACTTTATTGAAATTATTGTGTTCAGACTAAATTTTCTCTTCTACAAGATCTATTAAAATAGATCATTGATTTCCTACTTTGAGAAAATGGTCTTCATATGCTTCAGAAATACAAACTTTGGAAACTTTATAAACTTCAGAGCACGCATAAACTACAAAATCATTGCACCAGTACAATCCTCCTCTATCTAGGACACCAAGGTAAGGGTAAAGCCATGGTATTTAAAATGTTACGAAAGAACGACATTTATGGTCAAGGTTTTCTACGATTTCAAAATATTAAACTGAAATGTTTTTCGTAAGTCATTTTAAGAAAAGGGCCTAATACTACTTTTAACTGAAATGGTATGAAAGTTTTCCTGCATTATAAAAAATGGACTTTGAAAAATGCGTGTCGTTACGGAAGGACAGAAAAAATATGAAATGATGTCCTTCCGTAACGGTACAATTCATTATTTTGAAAAGACTTGAAAGATTAAAATGATATAATTTATTAGTTTTAATATGATGTAAACATCATTCTTTTTCAAATTTTAAACATGTCCCAAAATACCATGGCTTTAACCGTACGTAATAATATCTGGATTAGTTGTCTCATACTGTAACACAGTATCAAAAGTTAATTTTGTTTTGCAAGAATCACAAGAGCGTGAAGCACACAAGCAACATAAGCACTTATGTATAACATTTTTATTTTCAGAATTCAACTCAATGTTTTCTGACAACATAAGCACATCACCAAACATTTCCGTATCCTCCGCAAAGTTATCACCTATTCTATCATCATAGCAAGATATGAGAAATTGCTTAATTTTGAAATGTCCCAATTTTGCCAATTTTAATTTCATCAGATTAATGATTTCCAATTTTCTTTCAGATTCAAGTACTTGAAGTATTGATATGTTGGTAATTTCTCCCACTCATACCTCTAAACCTTGCCTCTAGAGGATCGGATTGGAATTCCCCAAAAGTATATACTCGGTGGGTTTATTGAAATGCTTAAATAAAAATTCACACAAGCTAATGAGAGTAAGAGTTGTGCGACGTAATGCACAAAAAGTTTCAGGGTTTAGTTTTCCCATTGATTGATTAGATGCAAATTCAGGGGGGTAACATGTTCCATTTGTTCAACTACTCACAAAACTGTCTTCAAAGTATTAAATTAGGCTCATCTATATCCCTGATTGGTTGGCAGTAAATATCTCTAAAACGATCGCCTTGATACTCAGTTTTTACATTGATAATTTTCTACCACTTTGATATAATAACAGTAAAATGTATGGTACCCTTAACATCCTTGCCACTAATATATATGGCAGATTCTAAGGCAGGTATGATTTTATCATCAAAAATCCTGACAGCCTTTAAAACGTTTTGGCATTCAAAATTACTTGGGCATAATACTTTTACGGGATAAACTAGGTGCTAATTTGGCAGTGTTATTGAGTTCATGGTGATATAATGTTTTTAAATGACTTGTTGCTAGATGGTACAAATGATTTCTCTAATAATGGTGATGATGATGGAATATGGTCAAAAATTGGAATAAAAAATGTTTGGTTGGAATGAGTATGATTCAGCCAATTATTGCGTCTAGACTTGAGTAAATGGATGGTATCAGATAAAAGAAAAAGGTCTTCAGCGCAGGACACAGGGTTCTTAATAACAGATCTTGAAGCCCCACCACAAAGTTCTTCATATCTATTTCTATTTACTTTACTGTTGTCAGCAGTGGTGAAAATGACACTATAGCCTGCTGATTTTAATGTTTTCAAAACTACCAACACTAATGAATGTAAGTACTTAGCAGTTTGATTTTTCATTGGAAATATACCAACATCATCTTTATATTTAGATAACAGAGATGTAATCAAAAATACTTGTAATGTAGTTGCTGCAACAGAGCTTTCATTATTACTAGCAAGTCCCTCAATTTTACCACCTTTATAATATTGACCTGCTTGAATGTATATCTCATCTATTAGTAAACTCACATGTTTTTCATACTCAGCAAGTTTGACACACTTGTTAAATACTTCATTTGCATTAAAGGTAACCCACTTTGTAAACCTGCCAAGCTTTGTAATAAACTTTCAAGGTAAAAAGGGTGAGGAAGGACGATAAGCGATTATAAGCAGCTGGATAACTGAAGCAAAATGTAGCTGCCCATATAAGCATTTGCAATGATTAATATATTTTTGTTTCCACACTAAGGTTAAGCTTAGATTAATATCCTCACATTCATTAACACAGTTTTGTAACAAATTTTCTATAATATATAATTTGTCATTGTTACATTTGATTCAATATACCCATTTAAATGACTAAGTAGATTCTCAAATACTGTCCATAAAAGACACTTACCTTCTTTTCCAAGCAACCATTCAAATTTAGACATAGATAATAAAATGTTATTGTGCCATATTTTTACACTTAGGTCAGATGAAACTTCCAATGTCACAATAAATGTTGGTGTACCCACACAAAATTGTGCTCGCTCCAGAGCTGTAGCCTCCCCCCCCGGGAAATATTTGTTCTCAAAATGAATTATTGTAGAAATTTTCTTTAAAATTTTTGTATAAAATTGTACATGGCGATGGAAATAGTTCTTTGATATTAAAAATATATTCATAATCGATTTCTAAGGTAGATCTTCTGTATATCATGTTTTTATAGAAGTTTGAGTTGTCATCTACTCTATAATAAGGATAAGGGAAATTATAGAGAGGTATACAGAAATTTATAAATTTTTAATGCAAAATTTATGTTAAGAATTTTACTCTTTAATGTTAAATATATTAGTTTGCTTACGCATTTAGTTTTATTAAATATATGGCGAAACTGCACAATCCAAAACAACAAGAAGTCTAGATTCGGGAACTTCAGTAGATCGGCTTGTGCTGTCATGTTTATATCACCCTTCTGTGCTATTACAGCTGCTATGGCATGTTTTTTTTATGCATCATGTCTTTTTTTTTTGTGGAATTGCATTTGAATGTTGTGAGGAGTATGCTTGAGTGGGCTATGAAATCATTAGGATATGAGTGTCCATGTGTAAGGAATAGATGATATTGTGGACTAGGCCTCTTGTAGATAACATGATTTGCAGATTACTTTGCAGAATTTATGTGGCATCGCCGCAAAAAGGATATACTGGAGAACTTGTTTCTGGCATTTTTCCGAGCCATAAAAACCATTTTCTCATCACATACCACCAATCAAGGTGACTTAGGTACTTCTGAAATTTTTATTTACGATTTTGAAGGTTCTTACAGATTCAACATTTTACTGATTTGGGAAGTGCACCTCTAACGTGATATATCAGGTAGCAAGGACGAAGCCCAAAGTGGGAGTCACCCACCCAAAACCTCTTCATTGACTCAGGAAAATTACATGGCCCAAAAAACACCAAAAACACGGTGGTAGATCAGTTGCTGTGTTACCAGCAGTTTTGGAAACTCTTCAAAAAAATTCAGTTGAGGGTGGATTGTGCAGTTACACCAAATATAGTAAAAAATACATCAAAACATTTATGAATTTTACGACCCCTTGTCGCTTTCTGAGCCCCTCTTGTAACAAGCATCTGGCTATGGGACTGGCTCGCTCACTTGTCAAATGAATATTGTAACACAGGGAGTGATTTTGTTTTATCTTTTAAATCCTTTACATACAACAGAAACTTATAAAATAATAATATTGACAGCTGTCAATATTATTTCATCTTACGCTTTTTGGTTTATAGGCCAACCAAGCATATTTTCTAGTTAAAACCAAATTGCGAAGTTACATGTGCATATCTATTTTCTTTCTTTTTGGCTAGTAGTAGAAACGCCCTGGCTGGTAAAATTTTTGAAAAATTCGCCCACCTCTGATCTTACACGTTCACTAGTAAAGTATTATAAATGAGAGTTTCAAACAAAATAACAAATTACACATCATGCACACTGCAAGGAAAACCAAATACATAAGCCAATTTTTGTTCCCAAGTTATATAAAATCACATTTACAATTTTCTTTGCTAATTACTTTTCATGTTTTTTGGAATATTAATAATAAATTATTTTATGAGCATTATATTGCCATTATGTTGTTTCCCTGAGTTTCTAATTCCAAAAAATTAAAATTATGTGAGAATGAGCGATAAATATATTCTGCATTCAAAAAAGTAGAGTAAAGGAATTGCTCTAAAATGTCTTTCATAGAAAATAATTACGAATCCTTTTTATCCCACTGCCCACCACAACATATTACCTCCTTCATAAATAGGCCTATTTGATCTACAAACAAATACATTACAAATGACTTAAGAATACAAATAAATTCAGATTACAAGTAATGATCTTAATCTCTCCAATTTTCGCACATGGAAAACCAGCATACAGATAATAACTGACGATTTTAACTGTTTCAGTATTGTTTAATTTTATGGCTATGAACTTATTGTAAGAGATGGTTTATCGAAGTTATAAAAAAGGATAGTTACCTTGAAATGATTTTTGTGCGTCCAAATTTCTTGTAATTGCAACTAGCGTACTACTAGATGTTGAATCAGCATAAACATATTAACAAAACATAAACATATACCTGCGTTAACCCTCATGGCCTCAGCTGGTGACGTCAAAGATTCAACATGGCTGGCTGTTTGATACCTGTTGTTTGAGATGCCTTACCCATAATCTTAGAACAACCTTAAAGAAAACTCATAAGCAGTGCCAGATTAAAATTTTTATGGGACCCTAGGCCGAAAGGATATGAGGAGCCCCTAAAGAATGTGATCCTTGCCATATTTAGTCAAGAAATCATGTGTTTATCTTTGAACTTCAATATCCAGGTTTATCAATAATGAAAATTTCTGACACTTGTAAATAAGCAAGATTAAAATAATGCTTAAACTTAAAAATCACAAGACCCTGTTAAGGCCTCCGTGGGATCTCTAAGCCCGGATGCATATGTAAATCCGGCACTGCTCACAAGAGTCGGAAAATTAAATGACTGGTTTGTTTGTTCCTCTGTGCTTTTATGGCATGAGGACAGAAAGGTCATTTAGTGCTGGGACTTAGTTTTTTGAGGCATCCAAACCTTTGCTGCCAAATGAATTGAACTCTAGAGCATGGTGGGTAGAAAAATGCCATGCATTCTACAACGCTACTGGGAGTCAAACCCAAGTTAAAGGCATGATAGACATATTACCACTACTACTTGTGTGTTAATCATTATTTGGCCATTGTGTTATCCCTGAGAAGGGTAACAATATCTTACATTCTTATATATGGAGAAAGAGAGCATTGTTTCTGTCCTCGTTCATCTAATGGTCAAGGTACTTTAGGCTCAACGAAGGAACCCTGGTTTGAACCAGGATGGGGACGGCGTCTCTTTTTCTCCTAAAACAAAAATCTCTAGTTTGAGCTATATGTACGTGGGTGGCAAAAATTATTGTATAATAAATTCCCCCACGAAATACTCACAAAAATCTCTCCCCGGAGGCTTTTCGGTGTTGACCATTATTTGGCAATTGTGTTATCCCTGTGAAGGGTAATAATATCTTTTATATGGAGAAAGAGAGCATTGTTTCTGTCCTCGTTCGACTAGCCATCAAGACACTCCAGGCTCAATGAAGGGAACTTGGTTTGAATCCAAGATGGTGACGGCATCTCTTTTGCTCCTAAAACAAAAAAGCTCTAGCTTGAGCTACTTATATGTGTGCCGAAAATTATTGTATAATATTACCACTATGTCACCATAAGGCAGTGGTCATACATTTTCCAAGGACTCCAAACTTCAAGCCAAGGCAGAAAAATGACGTACATTCTACAATACCACTGGGAGTCAAACCCAAGTTAAAGGTATGATAGACTTATTACCACTATGTCACCGTAAAGCAGTGGACATACATTTTTCCGAGGAATCCAAACGTCTTCAAGCCTAGGGCAGAAAAATGGAATGCATTCTACGATGCTACTGGGAGTCAAACTCAAGTTAAAGGAATGACAGATATATTATCACTATGTCGCCAAAAGGCAGTGGACATACATTTTTCCAAGGAAACCACACTTCAAGCCTAGGGCAGTTTTTAGGACAGAAAAATTACATGCATTCTACAATACCACTGGGAGTCAAACCCAAGTTAAAGGTATGATAGACAAACACATTACCACTATGTCCCCGTAAGACACTGGATATATATTTTTCCTAGGAAACCAAACCTCTTCAAGCCTAATGCAGTATTTCCAAACCTTTTTTCTTTTCCATAACCCTTGATTAGGCGTTTTGTTTGTTTGGATTTTTTATGGCGCAAGAGCATCTGGGCTATACTGCGCTAGATTAGGCTTTTTATTTATGAGTACCCCTCCTCTTACAACACCAAAG